>APFE031430190.1:0-47263 GCA_000404065.3 Pinus taeda | reverse complement strand
AAAAAAAAAAAAAAAAAAAAAAAAAAAAAAAAAAAAAAAAAAAAAAAAACACACACAAGCTTTTTTGGAAATGTGGGTTGTACGGCCGTGAAACGCGTTTCTTGTCGTACTGGCCACGTTTCCATTTCGGGAAACGTGGTGGTATGGCCGGAAACACATTTCACGGCCGTACCAAACGCGTTTCCGCGTTTTGTCCCAGTTTCCGGCCGGAAACGGACCTCCCCCCCACGTTTCCTGCAACATAGGCTGAAGCATTACTCTTAACTCTGAAACATCTCCCTCTGCGCTACTAATGTCTGATGTTGTTGCTTACCATCTATTGCGCAAATGTTGCATCTGTATTGTTGTTGACCTTGCCACTGCCAACGCTGCATCTGTACTGCAACTCCCTCTCAAATTCTGCATTCGTGTTGCTGTTGGCACTGCCACTTCCAACACTCCATCTACACTGCAACTGAGAACCCACCTGTTTCTGCTATTGAAACGGATTCTCTACCATACCCATCTGCTCCCTAAACAAAATGAATTTAGCTCTTCCTAGAGCTTTCGTGAGAACGTCTGCTACTTGATTTCTTGTGGAGACATACTGCAACTGTATTGCCCCACGCTGAACACAGTCTCTGGTAAAGTGACATCTAATATCAATGTGTTTCGATTGATCATGAAATACTGGATTATGAGAGAGTTTAATATAACTCTGATTATCATAGAAAATACTGGTCACTTCCATCCTCTTCCTGAACAAAATCACAAGTAGTTTTCTAAGCCATATGGCTTCGCACGCAGCTGTGTTGGCCGCCATATATTCTGCTTCTACTGAGCTTAGAGCTACCGACTTTTGCTTCTTGCTGCACCAAGAGATCATTCTTGATCCAACACAGAAGCAATACCGAAGGTACTTTTTCGATCTATTGAACTACCTACCCAATTTGCATCTGTGAATCCATTTAATCCGATGTCATCTCCTCGGGTGTATTTCAACCTATATCCAACTATTTCACGCACGTATCTAAGAATGTGCCTAGTTGCTGCGAAATGCACCCTTTTCAGTTCCACCATGAACTAACTAAGAGTGTTGACAACGAAGCAAATGTCTGGTCTAGTGTTGACCAGATACATGAGCGACCCAATGAGTTGTTTGTACAAGGTGGGGTCCACCTCCTTGTCTCTTGATGCATCTATTTTCTTCTAGTTGGTGATCATGGGCGTAGCTATGGGTCGGCAATCATGCATTCTGAATCTCTTCTGAATCTCTGTAGCATATCTTCCTTGCCCACAGAAGACCTCCCCATCTGCCAAATATTCATGTTGATTTGGGGTAAGCATTGGATGTGCTCTAGCCATGAAAATTGGTGGAGAGGCTAAAGCGCATGAGATCTCCAAGACCCAAAAATGGTTTGGACAGATTGTACCCGGTTTGGGAGATATTAAAATAATTAATATTTTTAATGGAGTTCCTAAGTCTAAACTTAGGAAAAATAAAATATTAATAGGTATTAATATAAACCTGGGTTAGAAGGTTCCAAAAGTCATGGATCAAGCCAAATCTAATATTAGCCGTTGATTAGAGATTTAATGTCGACTATTGAAGGGCCAACAAGAAAAGTATAAGAAGAGGCTCGAGGGTCAGTGGGAGAACACACCAGAGTGATCAGTCATTCATTTTGCTAAAGTGGGGTTGCTAAGCAAAAGTGAATCAGTGATCAACAACAAGGGGCAGTGAGCACTGGACAGAGAGGCAGAGATAGTACTGAGAGACCAGCACAAAACCAGGGAGAGCGAAAGCAGTAGCCAGTTCAGGCCACACAGAGCCCAATAGAGACAACGCAAAGGCCAGAGGGACTGTGTCATCCACGCAGTGGCTGCTGGAGTGATTCAGAGGGTCCCAAAGGTCGTGTAGTGCCTTAGAGGGTCTTGGGGCTAACGCAGAGGCCAGAAGGGCCAACGTTAAGCTTCAGTTGTACTGGAGAGGGTTTCGTGGGACAGGTTTTTTTGAATACCTGTTTCCGAATATAGAGGTATTGCTGCCGTGTATTTTTCTTTGACGAGTGAGCCGGTTAGGCACCCAGTTGTACTCAAATAGACTACATAATAATATAACCCTCTGAATAGTGCATAGGTTTTCCCACATTGAGTTTTTCCAGGGACATTTGTCCAAAAATAACGGTGTCACTTGTGTATTTGTTTTCTTTTAGTTGACGATCTGTAGATGTTGTGACTGTATTGTGTTTATTTTGGTACTTAAATGTATTAAATAACTTGTTCAAATTTAAACAAGTAGAAGAAATAAACCAGCAGAATACAGATTAATTTTCTAATGGATTGACTTAGAAAATTGAACATGGTATTATAGCGTGGTTGCAGATCATAGGAAAACTGAAGGCATCAGCTTAGCAGAGCATTTGTAGCAGATTCAGCTATCCCGAGTGACAAAGCGATCCTTGTAGAAAGCGACAGAGGAAGGAGTGACGTAGGGGGATTGCATCATTAGTTTGGGCTAGAGAAAGGCAACGCAGAGGCTGAGGAGGGTAGAAATAGGCTCACACAGAGGCCAGGTGGGCTGAGGGAGTTGTTTAGTTAGTGTCGGGATTGCACAGAGCCAAGAGGCTCAATCCTTCAGTTGTTGGGGCATAGGAGGCTGTGGGTAGTTTGTCGAGTGAAGCTAGTGGGGTACTATGGTCAGAATAGTACCTAACAGGGCAAGACCAAGGTGGAGGGAGCTTCTGCCGAAGCAGATTTCTAGGCAAGGAATCCAGATCAGTGTTGCAGTTGCACAAACAATCAGAGTGGGGCAACTTGACGTTGGCAAAAGAATTTCTAGGAGGGAAATCGGGACTTAGAGGGAGTCCAGAAGAGAACTTCTAGACAGGAATTAGAGAGACTCAGAGGAGTCAAATCGAGAACTTCCAGACGAGAAGTAGAGAGACTCAGCAGGAGTCGAACTGACAACTTCGAGGCGGGAAGTAGAGAGACTCGGAGGAGTCGACAGAGAAGAGCAAAGAGATGGTCGTGGATGGGTTGAGAGATCAAGATAGGCTGGACGGAGCGTCTAACTTTGTGGTCTGGAAGGCCAGGATCTTGTCCATTCTAGACACACATCCCATCAAGGGCTTCGCCTTGAAGACTATGGCTATCCAGTTGACCCGTGAGCAAATGATGTTACGAGGAGGCAATGGCTAAGGCAAAGTGCATCATCCTTGATGGAGTCAAGGATCATGTGGTACCACATATTGCCAAGAAGGAAATGATAAAGGAGATGTGGGACACTTTGAAGACATTGTACCAACATACTTCCATGTAGAGGAAGATGCTTCTAGAGAATCAACTAAAGTCATACGAGATGCAGAAGGGAGAGCAGATAGATGTCTTCCTTGGTCGGTTGAAGGAGATCTGTGACTAGCTAACTTCTATAGGGGCCACGTAGGATGAAGAATTGATGGTGAGGACCACACTTAATGCAGTCTCCGAGGATTGGGAGATATTTGTCCAGAGCATATTGGGCAGGACGAGTCCTCCAGATTGTGAAGAACTGTAGGCGTCTCTTCATCAAGAAGAGATCAGATGGCTGACCAAGGCGGGGAGGAGCGGCAGAGGGGTCAGGATCAAGAAGGAAGTGGAAGAGGATGCGGCTCTAGCATTTGCGGGGAAGTAGGGGAAGAGGAAGAAGAAGGACCCCTCCAAGATCAAGTGCTTCCATTGTGGGGAACTGGGTCACTATGTGAACCAGTGTCCAAGGAAGAAAGTAAGGGAAAGGCTTTTGACTCGAAGACAGCGCCAACGAGGGCGGAGAAAGAAGTCGAGGATGACGATTGTGCCATGAGTGCTCATGTGCCACTTGAGAAGAAGTGGGGAGACATCGAGCTGTAGTCAGGATGACTATAGGCGACAAGGGGCAGGATCCTTGAGGTACCCAACCTCTTGGATTATACCTTGCTACGGGAGCCCCGAAGAGGAGTAGCAGGACTGGCGGATGTAGGTAGAGACGAATGTGGATGAAGCGACAGAGAGTGCTACAGTGCAGGAGTCCTAGGGCAACACAAGGCTAGCAGGTTGCAACAGTGTGAGAGGTACAAAATTGTTGTACGAGTGCAGGTCTGTATAGAGAGGTGTGTAATGGTTTGAGATGCAGGGAGTTGTTGCAACAACGTAGAGGCCAATAGAGGGAGCACTTGTTATCAGCGAAGAGAGCTTCAATATCGAGAGTGTTTCTACCTTGACAGGGATGTTAGAAGTTGGGTGGATTAGTTACTTACTTCTCAGTAACTGAGTTGCAGTGTTGTAGCACGATGTAGCATGATGAGAGGGGATGCAGTGTTGGGAAGATGGACCAACGACAACACAGATGCGTTGTTGGGAAGATGGACCAGTGGTAGTACGGATGCAGAGGGAGTTGCCATACAAATGCAATAGTGGCAGTGGCAGGGCCATGGGCAGTAGTACAAGATGCAGCAGTGTAGAGGATGTTGGGTGGGGAGGCTTAGCATCAACACAAGTACCGGTGCTAGATAATTAGTTTGATACTCAGTGAAGAGTATTACTAGAGCACAATCCTTGCTAAGAGGGAGTGTTGATTTGGGGTAGCATCGAATGTGCTCTAGCCATGAAAATTAGTCGAGAGGCTAAAGCACATGAGGTCTCCAAGACCCAGAAATGGTTTGGACAAATTGTACCTGGTTTCAGAGACATTAAAATGATTAATATTTTTAATGGATCTCTTAAGTCTAAACTTAGGAAAAATAAAATATTAATGGGTATTAATATAAAACTGGGTTATAAGGTTCCAAAATTCATGGATCAAGCCAAATCTAATCTTAGCCGTTGATTAGAGATTTAATTTCGGCCATTGAAGGACCAATGAGAAAAGTATAAGAAGAGGCTTAAGGGTCAGTTGGAGAACACACCAGAGTGATTAGTCATTCATTTTGCTAGAGTGGGGTTGCTAAGCAAAAGTGAATTAGTGATTAGTAGCGACGGGCAATGAGTACTGGACAGAGAGGCAGAGATAGTACTAAGAGACCAATGCAAAAGCAGGGAGAGCGAAAGCAACAGCCAGTTTAGGCCACATAGAGCCCAACAGAGACAGTGCAGAAGGAGGGAGAGCAAAAACAGTAGCCAGTTCAGGCCACGCAGAACCCAACAGAGACAATGCAGAGGCTAGAGGGACTGCGTCATCCACGCAGAGGCTGCTGGAGTGACGTAGAGGGTCCCAAAGGCTGCGCAGTGCCTTAGAGGGCTGACATAGGTGAGTAGGAGACTGACGCAAAGGCCAGAAGGGCCAATGCTTCAATTGTGCTGGAGAGGGTTTCATGGGATAGGTTGTTTTGAATACATGTTTCCGAATATAATGGTATTGTTGCCATGTAGTTTTCTCTGTCGGGTGAGCCAGTTAGGCACGTAGTTATACTCAGATAGACTGCATAATAATATAACCCTTTGAATAATTGCACTAGTTTTCCTGCATTGGGTTTTTCCGAGGACATTTGTCCAAAACTAATGCTGCCACTTGTGTGTTTGTTTTCTTTCAGTTGATGATTTGTAGATGTTGTGACTGTATTGTGTTTATATTGGTATTTAAATGTATTAAATGACTTGTTTGAATTTAAACAAGTAGAAGAATAAATCAGCAGAATACAGATTAATTTGTAGATGTTGTGACTCATGTATGCATCAACCCCTTTATTAGCTTAGATGACCTTGTTAGAAACAAGTCATCCACATATAATACTAGAATAGGTCGCTCATTCTCCACCATTACATAGTATAGATTGAGATCAACATCACTCTTGACGAATCCCCACTATTGCAAGTAACTATCAATCTGACCATACCATGCTCTGGGTGCCTGCTTGAGCCCATACATGGCTTTCTTTGATCTGCATACATGTGTTCTCTTTTCATCAGTTTTGAAGCCTTTGGCCTGTTCTATGTACTCCTCTTCTTCTATCACCCTATCAAGAATGTTGTCTTGACATCCATCTAGTGAATCTCCCATCCCATTTGAGCTGCTAGGGATATAACAAATTTGATAGAGGTATATCTGGCTACTAGGGCGAAGGTCTCCTCGTAGTATATTCCTTTCTTTTGTTCGTACCTCTTAGCCACAAACCTAGCCTCGTATTTCTCTATGCTGCCATCTACAGCATACTTGATCTTGTAGATCCACCTTGATCCTACAACTGATCTATCCTTTGGTCTAGGTACCACTTCCCAGACATCATTCGCCATGATAGAACTATACTCTTCTACCATGGCATCCACCCAAACTTGGTGTTTTATGACTTCTTAAAAGCTGGAGGGTTTTTCAACATGTGCTACCAAGGCTTGGTACCTGTCAGGCTGTCTACGGTGCGTCTTCTCGGTTCTAGGAGCTCCTACAAAATCCTCTGCGTCCTTGAACATCTACTGTATTTCTCTGCTGGTTCTAACATTGGTGGTGGGAGGCTCAATCAAATCCCCCTCTTGTTCCTGTTGTTCCATCTGCTAAGAACTGCATAGATTTCCTACTTTTGAGGAAATACTGTTGCTGGTCACCGTGCTTGATCCAGGTGTTTGGCCTCCATCTTGTCCTCCTTGTTGCCCTTGTTGTTGTTGGACTAATGGAACATCTTCCGACTGACCTTCTGCTGACATTTCTTGAGATTTTTTGAAAGCTCTATCCTCCATGAACTTTGCATCCTTTCTTACTACAATCTTCCTGCTGCTAGGAATGTAGATTTTGTATGTCTTCGAAGTTTCACTATATCCTACAAGGTACCCCTTTTTTGCATTCTAATCCAGTTTACTACGCTTCTTGTCAGGAATGTGACAATATGCCACACTTCTGAATATCCTGAGATGACTCACCTCCGGCTTCTTCCCTGTGAAGACACATTCAGGCGTTTTCTTCCCCAATGCTCTATGAGGAGTTCTATTATGGATATATATTGTTGTGTTGCAAGCCTCTACCCATAAGAATCTAGGCAAGTATTGATCATACAACATAGCCTTTGTCGCCCCAACAATAGTTCTATTCTTTTGCTCTACTACTCCATTCTTCTCTGGATTATATGGAGCTATCCATTCTCTTTTGATGCCTTCCTTTGCACAAAACTCTGTGAAGTCTTTGTCCGTATACTCTCCACCATTATTTGAATGCAATACCTTTATCTTTTTCCTTGTCATGTTCTCTATGAGAGCCTTAAACTGTTTGCACTGATCAAAGACCTCATCCTTGGTCTTTAAGAAATAGATCCAAGTTTTTCTAGAGTGATAATTAATAAAGGTGACAAAATATTCACCACCAGTAAGAGCTTTTGTGGACATTGGGCCACAAACATCTGAGTGTATCGATCCCAATACCCCTTTTGTTCTATTGTTACTTATGGAAAATGTTGTTTTAGCGTACTTCCCTAGTATGCACCCTTTGAATACATCATCATGCTCAGTACTAAGGACTGGAATTCCTGTGACAGTCTCTTTGAGCATCCTTAGTGCTCCATGGTGTAAGTGTCCCATTCGCTTGTGCCATAGCTCATTCAGTTCCTTTTCACCATTATGATTGTTGCCTATCAGTTCCATTGGAGATTCAAGTTGCAATCTATACAGTCTGTTGCCTCGAGCTCCAATTTATCTCTTCTTCTTCCAACTTGGATCTTTGACGTATACTTTCCTTCCAATGAAGTATACTCGTATCCCTTGTCCTATAACTGGGACACTGAAATCATATTTATTCCTAACCCAGGCACATGCAGAACATTAGTGGCTCGGATGCTGGTTCCTGCTTTTGTTTGAAATGCTATGGTGCCTTTCCCTCCTGGAGTACACTTCATTGTATTTACCATAGTAATCTGGAAGTCCATTTGCTCTTCTTGATAGCTCGAGAAATATTCTCGTACTCCAGTCATATGGGTTGAAGCCCTTTATCAATATACCAAACATCTGCTCACGTTGAACTTGATAAGCATGCAAATTCTTCTTCCAATCTGGAAGATAATTCAAAGACATCTTGACTTTCCATCCTTCTTTGTGTTATTTTTCCTATCAATTTTCGATGCTTTTCTGTCCTAGCCACTGTTGCAGAAAAATTGCATTTTCATCTATAGATTGTTCTGCGCTGAGGCTTCTGAATTTGCTCCCTCTGTCATTGGCAACCTTCGATCTCGAAATCTTCCTCTCTATCGACTCTCTCAGAGAGAGATTTTCCTATGGAAATTTTGCCCTATGGATTGCGCAATTCCTCTGGGGATTCGATTTTCTAACCATGCAACAATTCCAAATTCCCTTCTTCTCTTCAATGCTAGCTCTTCTAGTCTGCACTCCTTAACTCAACTATGATTCCATGTGAAATTTCTAAAGAGAAATCTAACTGGTGACTGATATTGTTTCTTGTACTTATTATTTCATAAATAAGTTATTCACAGTGTTTCTACAACAAATATTGAAATAAATTCTACCACAACCTTCACCATTAAAACACTGATGAAAGTAAATGCAAAGAAAAATACTAGGACAAGTATAGTCACAATGACATAGTTATTTTTGGACAATTGTCCCCGAAAAAACCCAATGTGGGAAAACTTGTGCAGCAAATAAGGGTTTCTTGATTGATCTTTAGCAAAAATCTCATGTAAAAGATACAACCAGCAGAATAGAAGAGGAATTTCCGTGAAAATATTACAGACGATATTCTCATGCTTCTCAGCTGAATTCCGACTTTGGAGAGGACCAGCTGCCCCCTCTGTATCTCACTGTGTCAGCTTTGGTGTAGGGACTGCACAGTCCCAACATCAATCCCAGCGTCACAGCCTCAACACTGTCCCTCCTCTGCTCTGCATCTTATTTTTGCTCCTGCACCCTTGACTGATGTTAGTGCCCTCTCTCCTTCTCACATGCAACTCTCCCTCTGATTCGATTTCCTCTTGCTGAACTTTGACGAGTGAGAAAATCGATCTTACTTGCGTAACTGAGTATCTGCTCGGTGTGTATTCCAGAATCCAAATGCCCATCAAGCCTCTTATAATCCTTCTGTTGAGAACCAATGGCCCAGATTAGATCCTAATCAATGGCTTAGATCATTTTGGCTTGATCCTCGCCTTCTTCTAGAAGTTTCACCCACAATTTGATTAATACCCTTTAATTATTTTAATTTCCTAAGTTTAGAGTTAGGCACCCATTAAAAATAATTAATTATTTTAATAAAACTATCTCCGGGTTTAATTTCCCAAAATGATTTCTGGGTATTGTGGAATACAGGTGTCCAAGCCTCCCTGCAAGTTTTGAGGCTTAGAGCACATCCAATGCTACTAGAAATCAAAATTGTACACTCTAAAGCCCATTATGGAAAGGCTTGCCACTATGAAGTGCCCATTTGGTTCCATGACTTGTAAGCTCATTTGCTCAAATACATTAATGATTTGTTGTACTGGAAGGCGAGGAGACACGTTGGATCTTATACAAGATTGCAAGCGGGTCTTCGTCTTGGGGTTTGGTCTCCTTATACAGGGTCCAAGCCCTCCAAAGGGTCATATTGGCATTTGTAGGGTGTGCATTGAGAGGCATGGGCCTCCACTGTTGTAGAGAGAAGATTACCATGCCATGTGATCATTCAGCACCATTCATTGCTCGCTCATGTCCCACTTATTTGATGATGATGATGCACTTGGACTAGCTTACCCAGCCGACTACACACTTGCACCGCTCACTTGGCAATTGATCGAGGGCCTAGATGGGGTTTTGTCACACCATGGGAGACAAGGGAGGGCTTGCATCACTATTCTAGTCCTTGCATATGGGATACACGCTTATTCAATCTAGTTGGAGACCCATGAGGATGGTTTTGTGCCTCCACAACCACTTGGTGTGAAAATTTCTAACACGAAATTCTACTGCAGTAATTGATTTATTTCTCCTACTTATTTTCCACAATAAGTTATTTACAAAAACCTTCAGTAAACATTAAAATAAATTCTACTGTAGTTACCACATAATAGCATAGAGAAAAAATAACAGTGATATACAAGCACAAGAATCAATCACATCAACACAGTTATTTTTGGACAATTGTCCTTGGAAAAACCCAATGTAGGAAAATTGGTGCAGCAGATGAGGGTTTATTTAATAATCTTCAACAACAATCTCTTTACAAGGAACGATTCTATAGAACACTGAGACACTTCTGAGAAAAACACCTGAGACAATTTTTCTCCTCCTCCTAGAGATGTTTTGACAGCCTGGAGACCCTCTACCCTCCTCTGTGTCACTTCTACGTTAGCCTGCATGAGGACCTCTTCTCCAATTCGCTGTCTCTCTAATCTTCCCTCTGCGCTGTCTCTGAGATGCTCTGCGTCACCTCTTCCTCAGTGTCTGATTGAGGCTGATACCCTCCTCTTCCTCCACCCTGCTACTCTCCCTCTGAAATCGAACTTCTTATCCTTGAGAATCGATTTCCCTCGGGTTACTGAGTATTTACCCGGTGTGTCTCCAAAGGACTCTCAAGTCTTTTCTTATACTTTTCTTGTTGATGAATCAACGGTCGAGATTAAGTCTCTAATCAACGACTAAGATTAAAACAGACTTGATCCTTGCTCCTTAGAAGCTTTTCACCCATATCTTTATTAATATCCATTAATAATTTTATTTTCCTAAGTTTAGACTTAGGAACCCCATTCAAAATATTAATTATTTTAATAACTCATCATCTGGGTGGAATTTCTCCAAACGATTTCTGGGTCTTGGAGATGTCATGAATTCTAGCTCCTCCACAAAATTTCGGAGCTATATCACATCCGATGCTACCCAAAATCAACACTCCCTCTTAGCGAGGAATGTGTTCTAGCAATGCCTCCCAATAGAAGCATCACATTGATCCACGTCATCAGTTCTCTGCGCTGCTGATGCTCGACTTGCTGCCCCTCATCTACAGCGTTGTTGCACCCTGTATTGTTGCCCATGACCCTGACACTGTCACTGGTACATTTGTGCTGTAGCTTCCTTTGAATATGCTGCATCATGGTGCTCATAGTACGGCCACTGCTCACTACTGCACTGCAACTCCTTATACTATCCGCTTTTGCTATTGAAATGGATTCTTAACCATCCCCATCTTCTCTCTGAAATAAACAAACTTTGTTCTTCCTAGAGCCTTGGTGAGAATGTCTACCACCTTTTCTTCTATCAGGGTGTACCTCAACTGTACAGCCCCTTTTTGGACACACTCTCTGATAAAGTGACACCTGATGTCAATGTGCTTTGATCGATCATGAAAAACTGGATTCTTAGAGAGCTTGATGTAACTTTGATTATCACACAAAATATTGGTCGCTTCCATCCTTTTCTTGAATAGAATCACAAGCAATTTCCTAAGCCATATGGCTTCACATGAAGCTGTGCTAGCTGCCATATATTCAACATCAGCTGAGCTCAGAGCTACGGATTTCTGTTTCCTACTACACTAAGAGGTCATTCCTGATCCAATGTTGAAACAATACTCAGTGGTACTTTTCCAAACTACTGAACTTCGAGCCCAATCTGCGTCAGTGAACCCACTCAGCCTGATGTGATTGCCTTGGGTGTACATTAGTCCATGCTTGACTGTTCCTCGTATATATCTGAGAACATGCTTGGCTGCTGCCCAGTGCGCCCTCTTTGGTTCCACCATGAACTGATTGAGGGTGTTGACATCGTAACAAATGTCTGGCCTGGTATTGACTAAATACATCAGGGACCCTATGAGCTTCTTGTACAAGGTGGGATCAACTTCTTTATCGTCGGATGCATCAATCTTCTTCCAGTTGGTAATCATTGTAGTAGCCATAGGTCTACAGTCATGCATTATGAACCTTTTCAAAATCTCTGTAGCATATCTCCCTGAGCCAGAGGGAACATGCAGAGCCCAACAGAGATAACGCAAAGCTAGAAGGGCCTGCATCATCCATGTAGAGGACAGTAGGTGTGACGTAAAGGTCTGTAGAGGCTGCACAGTGCCTTAGAGGGCTGACATAGAGGGTTCGAGGTTGACGCTGAGGCTAGGTGGGCTAACGCTAAGCTTCAGAGGTTGCTGGAGAGGGTTTCGTAGGGCAGATTTTCTAAATATCTGCTTTCGAATAGAGAGGTATTACTGCTAGATTATTTTCTCTGTCAGGTGAGTTGGTTTGGCACCCAGTTGTACTCAAGGAAAGACTGAATAATAATATAACCCTCAGAATTGCTGCACCGATTTTTTCGCATTGGGTTATTTCGGGGACGAGTTGTCCAAAAATAACGATGTCAGTTGTGTGTTTGCTATTTCTTTCAGCTGTTGATCTGTAGACAGTTGAGGCTATATTGTGTTTATTTCGATATTTATATGTTTAAATAACTTGTTCGTAATTAACAAATAGGAGAAATAAACCAGAAGAATATAGATAAAATTTCTAACAGTTAGACTTAGAAATTTCAACATGGTATCAGAGCGTGGTTGCAGATCACAGTAGAGCTGAAGGCATGAGTCGAAGCAGAGTATTTGCAGCAGAAACAACTGTCCCGAGTGACAAAAGTTGTTCCTAGTGGAAAGTAACAGAGAAGGGTTGATGCAGAGAGACTACGTCATAAGTTCGAGCCAGAGAGAGGCCAGCGTAGAGGCTGAGGAGGGCAGAAAAGGCTCACGAAGAGCCACGCAGAGACCAGGAGGGTTGACACAGTTGGCTAGTGGAGCATTTCAGCCAATGTCGGGATTGCACAAACCCTAGAGGCTCAATCCTTCCGTTGCTGGGGCTTAGGAAGTTGTGGGCAGATTGCGGGGAGTGAATTTGGTGAGGTGCTGTTGCTGCCGAGTCAGAAGAGTACCTAACGGGCAACACCAAGGTAGAGGGAGTCACTACCGAGACAGATTTCTAGCCAAGGAATCTGGATCAGTGTTGCAGGTGCATAGGAGATTAGAGAGGTGCGACTCGACGGTTGGCAGGTGGATTTCTAGAAGGGAAATCGAGACTTAGAGGTAGTCTAGTAGAGAACTTCCAGACGGGAAGTAGCGACTCAGAGGGAGTCGAAGAGAGAACTTCCAGAGGGAATTAGAGACTCAGAGGAGTCAAAAGGAAGAGCAAAGAGATGGCCATGAATGGACTCAAGGATCAGGATAGGCTGGATGGGGCAACTTTGTGGTTTGGAAGGCCAGGATCTTGTCCATTCTAGATAGACATCGCATCAAGGCCTTCGCCTTGAGAACAATGGCTATCCCGGTTAACCTGACTGATAATGAGAAATACAAGGAGGCAATGGCCAAGGCAAAATGCATCATCCTTGGGTCAAGGATCATGTCGTCCAACATATTGGTGAGAAGGATACGACAACGGAAATGTGGGACACCTTGAAGACGTTGTACAACATACTTTCGTGCAGAGGAAGATGTGACTTGAGAATTAACTGCGGTCATACCAGATGCAGAAGGGGGAGCAGTTAGATCGCCTCCTCGGTAGACTAAAGGAGATCTGGGACCAACTGACTTCCTTAGGGGCCACACCGGATCAGGAGTTGATGGTGAGAACCGCTGTAAATGCAATCTCCGAGTATTGGGAGACATTCGTCTAGAGCATTCTGGGCAGGGCGAATCTTCTAGATTGGGAAGAATTGTGGGCGGTTCTTCGCCAAGAAGAGATCAGACGGCTGAACAAGATGGGAAGTAGCAGCAAAGGAGTCTGGATCAAGAAAAAAGAGGAAGAGGATGCAGCTCTGGCATCTGTGGTGAAGCATGAGAAGAGGAAGAAAAAGGACTTCTCCAAGGTCAAGTGCTTCAATTGTGGGGAACTGGGTCATTATGCAAACCAGTGTCTGAGGAAGAAGAAAAAGGGAGAGGCGTTTGACTCCAAGGCAATGCTAGCGAAGGCGGAAAAGGAGGTAGAGGAGGATGACGATTGTGCCATGAGTGCTCATGTACCTCTAGAGAAGAGGTGGGGAGACATCGAGTTGTAGTCAAGAGGACTACAAGCGATGAAGGGTAGGATCCTTGAGGTACCCAACCTCTTGGATTATACCTTGCTACGGGAGCCTCGAAGAAAGAGTAGCAGGACTGGTGGATCTTGGTAGAAATAGATGCAGATGAAGCAACGAAGAGTGCTACAGTGCAGGAGTCCTGGGCAGCACAGAGCTAGTAGGCTATAGCAGTGCGAGAGGCACAGAGGAGGTTGCAACAGTGCATGATGGCACAAAGAGGTTTGTAGCGGTGCGGAAGGCAGGGAGTTGTTGCAGCAGCGCAGAGGTAGTAGAGGGAGCACTTGTTAGCAAAGGAGGGAGCTTCAACATCGGGAGTGTTTCTAGCCTGACAGGGATGTCAGTAGTTGGGTGGATCAGTTACTTTTTAGTATCTAAGTTGCAGTGCAGTAGTGGTTACCAGTAGTATGATGCAACATGAAGAGAGGGGTTTGCAGTGCAGATGCAGTGTTGGGAGAAAGGACCAGTAGGAACACAAATGCAGAGGGAGCTATCGTACGGATGCAACAATGGTAGTGGTAGAGCAATGGGCAACAGTATAGGATGCAGCAGTGCAGAGGATGTTGGGTGGGGAGGCCTAGCATTAGCACAGGGATTGGTGCCGTATAATCAGAGTGATGTTTAGTGTGGAGTATTACTACAACATAGTCCTCGCTAAGAGGTAGTGTTGATTTGGGGTAGCATCAAATGTGCTCTAGCCATGAAAATTGGTGGAGAGGCTAAAGCAAATGGGATCTCCAAGACCCAGAAATGGTTTGGGTAGATTCTATCCAGTTAAGGAGATATTAAAATAATTAATATTTTTAATGGACTTCCTAAGTCTATATTTAGGAAAAATAAAATATTAATGGGTATTAATATAAAACTGGGTCAGAAGATTCCAAATGATATGGATCAAGCCAAATCTAATCTTAGCTATTGATTAGAGATGTAATCTTGGTCGTTGAAGGATCAATAGGAAAAGTATAAGAGGAGGCTTGAGGGTCAGTTGGAAAACACACCAGAAAAGTCAAATCAGTGATCAATTGTAGTGAGAAGTAGTGAGTATGAGACAGAGAGGCAGAGATAGTGCCAAGAGACCAGCACAGAAGTAGAGAGAGGCAGACGCTGAGCAAGAGGGAACACCCAGAGCCCAACAGAGACAACGCAGAGGCAGAGGGAACACGAAGAGCTCAACAGAGACAACGCAAATCTAGAAGGGCTTGCATCATCCACTCAGAGGGCAGCAAGAGTGACGTAGAGGTCCGTAGAGGCTGCGCAGTGCCTTAGAGGGCTGACGCAGAGGGTTCTGGGCTGACGCTGAGCTTCAGAGGTTGCTGGAGGGGTTTCGTGGGACAGATTTTCTGTATATTTGCTTCCGAATAGAGAGGTATTACTGCTGGATTATTTTCTCTATCGAGTGAGCCGGTTTGGCACCTAGTTGTACTCAAGGAAAGACTGCATAATAATATAACCCTTAGAATTGCTGCATTGGTTTTCCCTCATTGGGTTTTTCTGGGGAGGAGTTGTCCAAAAATAACGGTGTCACTTGTGTGTTTGCTATTTCTTTCAGCTGTTGATCTGTAGATGGTTGAGATTGTATTGTGTTTATTTCAATATTTATATATTTAAATAACTTGTTCGTAATTAACAAGTAGGAGAAATAAACCAGAAGAAATTTCTAACAGTTAGACTTAAAAATTTTAACATGGTATCAGAGCGTGGTTGTAGATCATAGGAGAGATGAAAGCACTAGTTGAAGCAGAGCATTTGTAGCAGAAACAATTGTCCCTAATGACAGAAGCTGTTCCTAGCAAGAAGAAGCAGAGAAGGGTTGATGCAGAGGGATTGCATCATCAGTTCGGGCCAGAGAGAGACCAACGCAGAGGTTGAGGAGGGCGGAAAAAGCTCACGAAGAGCCACGCAAAGACCAGGAGTGTTGACGCAGTTGGCTAGTGGAGCATTTCAGCCAATGCCAGGATTGCGCAAAGCCTAGAGGCTCAGTCCTTCAGTTGCTGGGGCTTAGGAAGCTGTGGGCAGATTGTGGGGAGTGAAGTTGGTGGGATGTAGTTGTTACCGAGTCAGAATAGTACCTAACAGACAAAACCAAGGTAGAGGGAGTCGCTACCGAGGCAAATTTCTAGCCAAGGAATCCTGATCAGTGTTGCAGGTGCATAGGAGATTAAAGAGGCATGACTCGATAGTTGGTAGGTAGATTTCC
Organism: Pinus taeda; assembly: GCA_000404065.3. Lineage (NCBI taxonomy): Eukaryota > Viridiplantae > Streptophyta > Pinopsida > Pinales > Pinaceae > Pinus > Pinus taeda. The sequence goes on along the minus strand of APFE031430190.1, from coordinate 31,122 downwards.
AGGAGGGAAATCGAGACTCAGAGGGAGTCTAGTAGAGAACTTCCAAATGAGAAGTAGTGACTTAGAGGGAGTCGAAGAGAGAACTTCCATAGGGAAGTAGAGACTCAGAGGAGTCGAAAGGAAGAACAGACAAATGGCCATGAATGGACTGAGGGATTAGGACAGGCTGGATGGGGCGTCCAACTTTGTGGTCTGGAATGCTAGGATCTTGTCCATTCTAGATAGACATCACATCAAGGCCTTCGCCTTGAGAACAGTGGCTATCCCAATTGACTTGACTGATAATGAGAAGTATGAGGCAATGACCAAGGCGAAATGCATCATCCTTGATGGGGTCAAAGATCATGTGGTCCAACATATTGCCGAGAAGGATACGACAAAGGAAATGTGGGACACTTTGAAGATGTTGTACCAACATACTTTCTTGCAGAGGAAGATGTTACTTGAGAATCAGTTGTGGTCATACCAGATGTAGAATGGGGAGCAGATAGATCACTTCCTCGGTAGATTGAAGGAGATTCGGGACCAACTGACTTCCATAGGGGCCACGCCAGATCAGGAGTTGATGGTGAGGATCGCTCTAAACACAATCACTAAGGATTGGAGACATTTGTTCAGAGCATTCTGGGCAATGCGAATCTTCTAGATTGGGAAGAGTTGTGGGCGGATCTTGGCCAAGAAGAGATCAGAAGGCTAAGCAAGACGGGAAGTAGTAGCAAAAGAGTCTTGATCAAGAAGGAAGAGGAAGAGGATGCAACTCTAGCATGTGCGGGGAAGCAGGAGAAGAGGAAGAAAAAGGACCTCTCCAAGGTCAAATGCTTGAATTGTGGGGGACTGGGTCATTTTGCGGACTAGTGTCCGAGGAGGAAGAACAAGGGAGAGACGTCTGACTCCAAGGCAACGCCAGCGAAGGCGGAAAAGGAGGTAGAAGAGGATGATGATTGTGCCATGAGTGCTCATGTACCTCTAGAGAAGAGGTGGGGAGACATCGCGCTGTAGTCAGGAGGACTACAGGCAATGAGGGAATATCCATGGCAGTTTACAGATCACTCTTCCTAGTCAAGTCAGCCTCATCAAGAGTACAAGTCGGCTCAATTGAAGTACTCACCTATTTGACTCATTGAAAACCTATAAATGAGGCATTTTGTCCTCCCTCATGACACAATTCGGTTATGTTAAATAGAATTTCAGACTCCTGAGGAAAATTCAAGTTAATGATCTAAGCTATATTCTTTTGTGTGGGCACATGAAGAAGGCAAGTATATAGCATATCTAAGGCAACTCGAGTCTCATATAACATATCTGAGGCAACTTGTCTATCATTTCTGAGGCAACTTGCTTAATTGTTCTGAGGCCAACGCAGGGCTTACTCTGTGGCAGTAAAGAAATTCATCTTTGTGACCAGCAAAAGGTCTGTTCTAAGCCAACGAAGTATGTTCTATGAAGGCTAGCAAATCAGAGTTTTTGAGACATGGATCAAAGCATGTTTTAGGGACCAGATTGACTTGACTAGGAGGATGGACCATGAACCAGGTTTGACCTAGTTTTTGACTTGCAAAATTCTCTATTGAAAAGGTTTTTGGGTTTTCCCCATGTGGGATTTCCCAGGGTAAATCATTTTGTTCCTTTGTGTGATTGTCTCTTTATGATCCTACTGCTTTAAGAATTATATTGTTGATGTCTTTTGCATAATTATTGAAGGATGAAATAATGGATAAGAATGTGAAAAGATAAAAAATAATTATCAATATAGAAGATTCTTAGAAATTCAGCAACTGTAGATATGATTTCTCTTGTATTCAACAAGTTTCATAGTTGTTTTAATATATTGATTTATTGAAGCGAACAAAGTTCCTTCTTCAATTTTGTTACTCCATAAGACTTGGAATATTAAGATATCCACAAGGATACAAATATTATATTAAATGTATGAATAAGAATGATTGATACAATGAGAATGAGAGGCTTGCTTATATACCAAGCGGGTGTCTCTTCATGGAAAGTCATGTCTCGTTTAGACATGACTCTTCAACCTAATTACTAATTAACTAATAATTATTTGTGGTTATTATCGTTTGCATTATTTCCTATATATTTATTCATAACATTGCCTTCCTCCTCAAAAAGCTTTGTCCTCAAAGCTTGTTAATGAACAAGGCTTGATCCTTTTTTCGGCTTCGAATGTCTTTCTATCTCGGAATAGTCATCTTCGTCGATACACGCTGATATGATCTTTTAAGTGACAAACAAAATTGTTGTACTGAAAAAGGATCAGACCATCCTAGATTAATCTTCTATGTAATATTCTGATCACTGGAATTTTGTAACACCTTGTCATCATAGGGCTGGATTGATGTTACGTCATTATTCTCTGGAACATCAGTTTGTTGTTTCTGTTCTTAATGGCACATACACGTAGCTTGATTGAGTTGTCTACTCTCATGATTAAGATGCTGATATCGAACTTTTTTAGTTTGACTTTCCCTTATTGGGTGTGTGGCAATTTTTTGATTTTCTTCTGGTGAAGATGTTGTTGAGTTGGTTACGGAACATTCACTTGGGATGTTCATTGTCTGAACTGCAACATTTAAGTTTGTATTTGCTTCAACTTGCTTGTCTTTTTCATGAGTTGTGATATTCATTGGATCGGTCTCTGTTGTTTTTTTCGTAGACTTGAATTCCTACATTTGATGCTTCGCTTTCGATAAGTTGTTGTACCTTGTTTTTTGATGACTTCTTATCCTTCTTAAGATTCTTAATTTGAGTGAGTAGACTTTGATTATGGTTTCTCAAAAGTAAAAGTTCTTTGATTTTTGATTTGTCAATCTTATTTTCAGTGTTTTGAATTTTAAGCTTTTCATCTTTTAGATCTCTGATTTGTTCTAATAAATTTTTATTAAAGTTCTTTAAACACAAGGTTTCCTCTTTTTGTTCTAATAAGTGCTTATTGAGTTCTTTCTTTGTGACCTTAGTTTTCTTCACTTGCGCCAGTAATTTTTTGACGTGGTCCTTGAGACGAGAGATTTCTTTATCTTTTTCCATTACTTCTTTGTAATGCATATCCACGAGATTTTTATGTTCGTGTTCTAACGCTTTCTTGTTTGCTGAAGTTTCGCTGTTTTTCCATTCTCTTGATCTTTTAACTACACTTTCTCAGTACACTGGATTACATTGTTTTGTGAGAGTGGTGATGGACATTCAACATGCAATTGGGATTCCCATTTCTTTCTCTCATTAAAATCAACATGTTGTCGCTTAAGTATTGTCATTAATTGTTCTATACCTCTCGCGAATTGTTTTTGTTCATTACTTAGAGATTCCATATTTTTTTTTTACTTCACTTCTTTTCTTTAAACTTGTATGGATTTTTTTTATAAATGTACTTTGAAACTTAGTATCTCTTTTAATTAATTGATTAAGCTATAATACTATGTGGTGCATATTATAACTATGTTAATGTATTTATCGAGCCAAAGAGAAACTTATCAATGTCACATCTATTGACCTGTGGTGACACGTTGTTTGACGAGGAAAGTAGTTTCGATCAGTGAATTGGTCAGAATGCTAACAGACGCCGCAACTAGACCGCACAGGCAAGTCACCTATGCAGCGTGAAGGGAGCATGGGTGAAGGGAGCGTGAAGGACGCTGAGAACAGGTGATGGGTGATGGACGAGAAGGAGCATTGTCCTAGGGCAAGTGAAAGACGATGATTTTTGTCAATGTGTTGAGTATAACAGATGGCTAAGGTGAAGACCGGTCGGCAGGAAATCTAACAACAGGCAATAGAATAGGCGGCGATCGTTGTTTGTCTGAAATGGCAGACATGATAGATGAGGGCGATGACACTATCGAAGGGCGCAACTGCACGAAAAACGCCGAGTATGGAACTGTAGACACGGTGGTTGGGGTCTCACAGGAGGTGGCGATTGGCTGGAGTGAAAACGACAGGGATCAAGGTGGATGGATATGGGCAACAGCGGAAGGTTTCAATGTTGTCTGGTCGACAACAGTGATATGCGGCCTGCATTCAGTAGATGTGGGTTCGACGACGACAATGCTTCGTATTATTTTTTTTATGTAATATTTTTATTGTTGTTGTTGTTTTTGTTTTATTTTTTTAGAGTATAACTTTTATGGGTTTTTTTAATTATAATTTTATATTTTTTAATTTTAATTTTTATTTTAAATGTATTATTTTTTTTTTTTTTTTTTTTTTTATGAATATACATTTTTTTAATTTGACTTCTTTTTTTTGTCAAAACTCTAATGGCGAGACGAAGAAACTCCAATTGTAGCGAAATGCTTGAATCACGACGACAACATAGTTGACGACAGATTGATGGCCAAAGGCTTGGTGATCAACCAAACGTGGCTCTGATACCAAATGAAGCGAAGAAAGTTCCTTCTTTAGTTTAATTACTCAAGAAGACTTGGAATATAAAGATATCCATGAGGATACAAATATTATATTAAAAGGTTTGAATAAAAATGAAAGATACAATGAGAATGAGAGGCTTGTTGATATACCAAGCAGGTGTCTCTTCATGGAGAGTCATGTCTCATTTAGAGATGACTCTTCAACTTAATTACTAATTAACTAATAATTATGGTTATTATCATTTACATTATTTTACATTATTTCCTATATATTTATTCATAACATTTATTAGGACAGCAGGGTGAATGTAATGTTATTTTAGTGTGCTTAATGAAACCTTCAGATCTGATTTTTTGTTGTTATATTTCCACTGTAATTGAAATAATTTTCAGATATGTATATTGAAATAAATTTTTTCCCTGAGGGCTGCTGAGATGATCCATGCTTGAGGACTTTGTGATGTTTCCATTATTGAGTTTGCCCGTAAGTAGTGTTGTGCAGATTTGAAGTTTCTTGTAGGGCAGTTGAAGAAGCTAGTTTTAGCGTACGCTGTAAAAACTCTATAAAGTAGATCTGTGGCCTCATAAAAGTGAGATTGGAATTTCAGATTGAGCAGATTGTAATATCCCTTTCCAGGAATATTTCTCAAATACCAGCAAACCCCAACTAGGAAAACGTACAAGTGGTATAATAGCCGAAAAACTCACAAAGATGAAATAACGATAGTGCAACAAACAACAATGTATACATGAAACGTAAACAAATACTCAAGAAATGTAGCAAGAAATGCTTAAGCCATTTTATTATACTGAGCAATAGAATGAGTACAGGAGGTGATCAGAAAGATGGTACCTCGACTTGCACAAGGCAAGTGAAGAAATACACTCAGAATAGCAAAAGAATGGCCTCACACTGATCTGCGTCCCAACTGTTGGAAATTGCTGTATTGTTGCTGCTGCTGGAAATCAGATGAGGATTTAGGGCTGTTCCCCTAAAAAAAGACTGAAACTCTAGAATCAGACTCTACTCAAGAAACCCAGAAAAACCCAGAAAGCTTTCCTGGAATGGCCGACCCCCAAAAATCACCCCTTTGGGGTTCTGCGCAGTCTCTCCAAGCTCTGCGCTGCCACTGAATGAAACCCTCCAAAAATCTGCCTGAAACCTCTACCAAAACCCTCAAATATGCAAGGGTTGATCCCCTGCTCAATCTCCCAGCACAAATCCTACTGCAAACCCTCAAGCCAGAACTCCTGTCAGAAAGAACTGCGTCATCCCTCTCAGTGCTGCGTAGGCATTCGAACCATTGCCAAAAGGCTGATGGAAATACCTTGCCCGAGTAGGCATTCGAAGTCCCCCGGGGCTAAGGGTGAGATCTCTGAACGGAGACACTTAATGCACTAAACAGTGTTGTAGATTAGCTAAAGAGCGAGCGTGCTCTAAGTTGAAGTGACTAGCTCAAATGCACATAACTAAATGCCAAAATGAGGAGGCTCCTCTCTCCTTTATAGCATTGGCCTCTCTCAATCGCAAGGCTCACCTCCTCCAACATAATCTCCTCTTGCCACGCGTTCCTTTTCCCTTCTGCGCAGTCCCTCCAAGTGTCTGTGTGGGCCCCAACTCTGCGTGGTCCTTTGGCCCCATTGGCTCCCCTTTAAGTCACAACGTTGTGCTACTAGGAAGCGATTTTTATTCTAAAAGTGAGTTATGTCCCCTTTCCCTCACCTTTTTATTTACAAATAACTATAGAAGGCAAAAATTGAGCAAAATCGAATATTCCAATTAGCCATGGCTAATTAGGAATATTACAGTCTCCCCCGGCAAAATGTTGCTTGTCCTCAAGCAACTGAAGTGATGGATGCTGCAAAATTTTCTCACTCTTCCAAGTGGCATCCTCATTCGGCAAATTCTTACACCTCACCAAGAATTCCCGAACTGTCCTGCTCTGTAGCTGCCTCTCCCTGGTACCAATAATAGCCTCTGGCTACAACACCAAGTGCCCCTCATCATCCATGTGTGGTAGCTCATCTGTCACTGGCACCTGCTGCCCCAATGCCTTCTTCAGGCATGATACATGAAAAACGTTATGAATCTTGCTGCCTTGGGACAGCTCCAACTCATATGCAACCTGTCCAATCTTGCATATCACCCTGTATGGCCCATAAAAGTGGGGTTTGAGCTTCTCAGCCCCCTTCTGCTTCAGCGATGGCTGTCGGTATGGCGCTAATCATAGGTAGACCATGTCCCCTACCTCAAACTGTCTCTCCACCCGACCCCTGTCAGCATACAACTTCTGCTGGTTCTGCGTTGTAGCCATGTTATCCTTGAGAGCTCGGAGGATATCCTAGCTCTCTTGGATCCAAATCTTGGCTCTCGGAGCCTTGCTATCACCAAACATCATGTCAACAAAAGATAAAGGATGATACCCATACAAAGCATAGAATGGTGACATACCAGTGGACATGTGATGTGTAGTGTTGTAGCAGTACTCCCCTAGATGCAGCCACTTCAACCATGCTCTCTTCTGCCCACTGACGTAGTTACACAAGTAGCCTCCAGCCACTTGTTAACTATCTCTGTCTGTCCGTCTGTCTATGGGTTATAACTGGTGCTTGGTGTCAACTCCGTCCCCACTAGCCGAAAAAGCTCCTGCCAAAACCCGCCCATGAAACGGTCGTCTCTGTCACTGACAATGGTCTTAGGAAGACCGTGTAGCCTGAAGACCTCTCTGAAGAACAACTCGGCCACCTATGCTGTTGTGTAGTGTGCGGATATGGCAAAGAAATGTGCGTACTTCGTCAGCCGGTCAACGACGACAAAGATACAATCCTTGCCCTGTGCCGTGGGCAACCTTGTGATGAAGTCCATTGAAATGCTCTCCCATTTTCCCTTCGAAATGGGAAGAGGTTGCAATAAACCTGCGGGATGGCTCATCTCCCCCTTGTTCTTCTGGCAAACGTCGCATCCCGGATATGTTGGAGTACGTCCTCCTTGAGGCCCTTCCATGAGAACCTCTCTCTGATGGCCCTGTAGGTTTTGGTAAACCCCTGATGGCCGGCCAATGGTGAAACATGTGATGCTTGGGGTATCTTCTTCTTGAGCTAAGATCCCTCAGTCAAGAAGATCCGATCCCTGTAGTAGATGATCTCATAGACCACCCTGTACTTGTCATCTGCCACCTGCCCATCCAAAACCTCACATGCAAACCTGTCCTTGGAGTACTCTACTAAGAGTCGAACCCTCTAGTCTGTGTCCAACCTCATAAGAGACAACGTGGCTGGTCTATGTGAAAGAGCATCTGCTACCACGTTATTCTTACCCTTGACATACTCAATGTCAAAGTCATCTGCTTGGATTTGGTTGATCCACTGCGGCTGCCTCTCCTCTAGCTGCTTTTGCTCCAAAAAGAATCTGAGGTTGTTGTGATCAGTCTTCACCCTAAACCTGTTACCCACTAAATACTGTCAGAACTTGGCCAATGCATGCATGATGGCCAACATCTCCTTGTCGTATATAGAATACAACCTCTCGTGCGGAGGGAGCTTTTGGCTCTCATAGGCTATAGGGTGACCTCCCTGCATCAATACTACACCGATCCCCTCTCCCGACGTGTCACACTCCAAAACAAATGGCTGCGTGAAATCTGGCAATGCAAGCACTGGGCAACTGTTCATAACCTCCTTGAGCCTGTCAAAGGCTCGCTGTGCTGTATCCGACCAACTGAAAGCCCCCTTCCTCGTCAAATCTGTCAAGGGTGCAAAAAGCTGTGAGAAACTCTTGACGAACTTCCTGTAGTAAGTACAAATGCCAATGAACCCCCATAGTTCTGTCACGTTCCTCAGCTCCGGCCAATCTTTGATGGCCCTGATATTCTCCTCGTGGACCCTCACTCTGTCCACCCCTATGATGTATCCCAAGTATAACATCTCCGTCAACCCAAACTCACACTTGGAGAGCTTGGCATAGAACTGCTGCTCCTCCAAGATGCGCAATATTGTCTCAATATGCTGGAGATGCTCCTCCCAAGTCCTGCTGTAAATAAGGATATCATCAAAGAACACCAACACAAACTTCCTCAAGTGACTATGGAAGATGTGATTCATGCAAGACTGAAATGTAGCTGGGGCGTTGGTTAGCTCGAAGGGCATCACCAAAAACTCCAAGTGCCCATAGTGACACCTGAAGGCGGTCTTGGGAATGTCCTGCTCCCTCACGCGAATTTGATGGTACCCAGATCTCAAATCAATCTTTGAGAAGAACCATGCTCCTCTCAACTCATCCATCAACTCATCGATCATGGGTATGGCGTACTTGTTCTTCAATGTCTTTTTGTTCAGGGCCCTATAGTCAATGTGCATCCTCAATGTGTCGTCCTTCATCTTCACCAACACCACGGAAGAAGAAAAAGGACTCATGCTAGGCCGAATGTGCCCAAGAGCCAACAACTCCTGAATGGCTCGCTCAATCTCATCCCGACAGGCCTTGGGATGCCTATAGGGGTTAGTGATCACTGCCTGTATACCTTGCTCAAGCTCAATGGTGTGCTCAAACCCTCAGTCCGGTGGCTGTCTTGGCGGAATCTCCCCAAACATTATGGCATACCGGTCAAGGATGGACTGTATCTCTGGGTGTACCGTCTACCCTGTAGTCCCTGCCTCTAATGCACGCAGCTCCACTGCCCACTCTATGTCTCCCTTCCGGAAGATTGCCTCCATCCGATGAGCCGAAACAGTCTGAGGCGGATATGTGTGTTGACCCCGTATCTTCTCATGCCTCCCTGTCTTCTCATCATCCCACTCCATCTCTAGGGTCTTCCAATCTGTTGTGACCTTCCCTAGAGTGATAAGCCACTGAACACTGAGTATCACATTGGTGTCCAGAATATCGACCACGAAAAAGTGGTCAGTTAGTGTGTAGGTGCCCATCGTCACTGATAGCTCTGGAACATAACGAGCACATATCATGGTCTGATCTCCTGGGACCAAAACTGAGAACCCATCGAAGCTCTCTGTCTGTATACCTCCCTTCTCAACCATCTGTGCATCGATGAAGTTGTGGGTTGCCCCACTGTCAACCAAAACTGATACTCGTTGGCCACATACTGTCCCCCATACGCGTAGCGTCAAATACTTGGGAACTCCTCGCAATGCTGCAAGGGCCCCTCCGGTAAGTGCAAAAGCTGCACCACCAGCTACTGGCGATGGAGGTAGCAGAGGACCCTGCACGGCATGATTATCTCCTGCCTCTACCTCATCCTCCTCATCCTCTTCCCCGCTGCTCTCGGAGAAGACCTCAATAAAATGTGCTTTGCCAGCTGCACATCTATGCCCCGGTGCCCACGGCTCCTGACAGGTAAAGCACAACCGCTTCTTCTTCAGCGCCCTCCTGGCATCATCGTCAGTCTGTGCATGTCTTGGATTCCCCTTTGGAGGTGGAATCCTCATATCCTTCCCCTTAGGCTGGAAGGCTTGCCTTTGGGGGTAAGGTGTTCGGGTCCTAGGTAAGACATCTTGTAAGTCCTGAGTCCCGCTAATAGCATCCTGGAGTGTGGCTGGTCTAGTGGATCGAACTAAACCCCGAAGTGGCTCTGCTAACCCCTCAACGTACATATAGATCCTCCGTGTCATGGATAGATCTGGCACCATCACTGAAACCCTCAAGAAATCTGCAATGTAGGTCTTTGGGCTCCCGATCTGTTTGAGCCTCGTCAGCTCAACAAAATGCTGCTCTGGATCCCTCCGATCAAATCTCTCTATCAATCTCTTGGTGAACTCGGCATATGTCGTCACTGTGGAGTGTCCGAGTGTAACCATCCCATGAAACCACCAATCCTGGGCCTCATCATCCAAATGTAATGTCGCCACCTTGATGGCCTTTGTCTCTGACATCTGGTTAAGCTGGAAATAAATGTACAACTTCTCCACCCAAGACTTTGTCGAACTGCTTGATGAACCATTAAACGTAGGCAAGTGGAATCTACTTGTTGCACGGTGGGTGTAACCATCATGGTAATGTCGGTACCCTCTGTGATGGTCGCGGGGTCTACTATCCCGCTGGAGTTGAACAAAGTCCCTGAATGAAAGAGCATCCCTGAACTCCTGCCCATAGGTCTGGTACTCTGCAAAATAATCGCTCATATGACTGGGCTTTGCTTCCTGCTGGGCTTTGGTCCCCGTGTCTGCTCCTAAGAAGGTGGGCGTGGTAGAGCGTGTAGGGGTATGCGAGGCCAGCTGCTGCGCAGTATCACGTTGCTCTGGCAAATGATGGGATGCACCTGATCTCTCACCGATCTGAAAAACTCGTGGGCTCTCACGCTGTCTGGCCTCTACTGCCGTGAATCTCTGCCCCATCACCTCAATCTGCCTCGACAGATCCTGCACTGATTTGAGGAGCATATCCGCAAATCTCTTCCCGTCCTCATTTGCCATCGGATCCTTCTGCTCTGCGTCCACCACAGGCTCTTCTTGTTCTGCGTCCACCATTGGAACATAGTCTCCCTCTCCGTAGGTGTTCTCCAACCTACGCCCAGTGTCTCTGTATCTCCTATCTCTGTAACAGATGTAGGGTTTTTCACCTGGTGTCATAGATTGCTAGCTCCACAGGCTCTATGGTATCTATGCTCTGATACCATTGTAATACCCCTTTCCAGGAATATTTCTCAAATACCAGCAAACCCCAACCAGAAAAATGTACAAGTGGTATAATAGCCGAAAAACTCACAGAGATGAAATAACGATAGTACAGCAAACAACAATGTATACATGAAACGTAAACAAATACTCAAGAAATGCAGCAAGAAATGCTAAGCCATTTTATTATACTGAGCAATAGAATGAGTACAGGAGGTGATCAGAAAGATGGCACCTCGACTTGCACAAGGCAAGTGAAGAAATACACTCAGAATAGCAAAGGAATGGCCTCACACTGATCTGCGTCCCAGCTGCTGGAAACTGCCATGCTGCTGCTGCTATTGGAAATTGGATGAGGATTTGGGGCTATTCCCCTCCTCAGAAAAGGATGTAACTTTGGAATTGGACTCTACTCAAGAAACCCAGAAAAACCCAGAAAGCTTTCCTGGAATGGTCGACCCTCGAAAACCACTCCCTTGGGATTCCGCTTAGTCTTTCCACGCTCTGCGCTGCCGCTAAATGAAACCCTCTAGAAATCTGCCTAAAACCTCTGCCAAAACCCTCCAATATGCAAGGGCTGATCCTCTGCTCAATCTTCCAGCGCAAATCCTACTGCAAACCCTCAAGCGAGAACTCTTGTCAGAAAGAACTGCATCATCCCTCTCAGTGCTGCACAGTCCTCCAAGATGCTCAATCCTCCTGCCATAAATGCTGATGAAACTACTGCCAAAATGCTGATGGAAATACCTTGCTCGAGTAGGCACTCAAAGTCCCTCGGGGCTAAGGGTGAGATCTCCGAACGGAGACACTCAATGCACTAAATAGTGCCGCAGACTAGTTAAACAACCAACGTGTTCTAACTCGAAGTGACTAGCTCAAATGCACATAAGTAAATGCCAAAATGAGGAGGCTCCTCTCTCTTTTATAGCATTGGCCTCTCTCAATCCCAAGGCTCACCTCCTCCAAAGTAATCTCCTTTTGCCACATGTTCCTTTTCCCTTTTGCGCAATCCCTCCAAGTGTCTGCGTGGGCCCCAACTCTACGTGGTCTTTTGGCCGCCTTGGCTCCCCTTTAAGTCACAACGTTGTGCTGATAGGAAGTGACTTTTATTTTAAAAGTGAGTTATGTCCCCTTTCCCTCACCCTTTTATTTACAAATAACTATAGAAGGCAAAAATTGAGCAAAATCGAATATTCCAATTAGCCATGGCTAATTTAGGAATTTACACAGATTTTCAAGATTTCTACAATTAGTTCTTTTGTCATTCTTTGCTTCTCTGGCCCTCGTACTGGTGATTTGTTATTTGATGGGGTCTGTGAAATTGTCTAGTGTTATTTTGGCTGTGCTCATGTACTTGATACATAACACAGTTATATAAGTTTCTATCCCCACCAATTCATACAAGCTCACACAACCTCATCAATCCAAAGCAAATTACATTTCTAAGCATGTCCATTGTAACCTTGCTAAGTTCTTGTGAATTAACCATCTAAAAGGTCAAGAATTCATATGGAAGAGGGAAAATATTTCTATATCTAAAACAGTCTGAAATGTCATCACTCAAAACTACTGAAGTAAAATTCTAGTTTTAAATCCTAGATGATTATTTTGGTACTCTTTGTAAGGTTAGCAAATGGTCCAAGGTGTTAATCATGTGCGATTAGCTTGGTGGATTATTCCCAAAATCTGCGGTAGAAAACATGCAATCTCCAGACTTGAATGAACAATTGGAAGCTGGACAACAGAGCTTCCCACTACTAGATATGTCTCTGTATTGTGACTCTACATGCCATATCATGAGATTAGCTTGAGGTAGTGATTCTTGATTAGCAATTTCCATTCCTCAACTATTAGATGAAACCCACTTTATAGTGTATCAGCATATAATTCATCAGTTTGTACTTTTTGAAGAACGCATCCTATATTCCATTAGTGTACACAAAAAGATACATCACACAGTTTGCATCACTGGGTCACAACAAAGATAACTGAGTTTCCCCTCCCAACTTAGGAAATAAAAACCAACATGTCTGGTATAGCACTCATTTTTGAGAGTCCAATTCTTTCCTAAAAATGCCTATGCTAGCATAATCTGAATGGCTTGTGTCCTGAAACAGTCAACATTTTCTCAAAGGATCTGGGAGTGGACGGTAGTTGATTCCATATTAATTTTGCTTGTAACATAGTTTAGATAATAGAGACTGCTAAAAATGGAGGGAACTGTTTCCCAGTATCATATAGTAATATGGCCTGCTAAGCCATGTTGATTTTGGCTTGATCGTTTTGAAATAATTCAATTATCCATTATGAATAGAGGATAATAAATGTTGACACACGTAACTGCTGAACAGTATTTCTCTCTGCTCAGTTCACCCCCCTCGCCATTGGTCATCAGACTCAGGAGCCCTTGATATCTTTAGCTCCATTGCTAGATCATCTTATCTCACTCATTCTTTCTTGGCAGGCTACTGATTATTTTTTATCATGCCAGTCTTTTATATGCATGTTGTGGCAGCACTACCGCTTGTTGCTTTCTTTCTTTATGTTATTTTCAGCATTTTCTAGGGACTGCACTTGTACTCCCACATTGTATTCATACTGAGTGTACTCTTCTTCAGTCCTATTGACCTACTTTTATGGTCATTTGCTGGAAAATAATAAAATTATCTTATCTTATCTTATGAATTTATTATTTTGATTTGGGATAGGTCCACTTAGTCACATTGCTGAAAATGCTGTCTATGCAGGCATTCTATTCTGCAGGTTTTGGTGGTTGGAAGCTTGTAAGCGTTGTTATACCTGATGAACACAGTGAATGAAGGGATGCTGTAACATATACTTCTGGGCACTTTTTTGTTTCATTCCATAGTAGTAGACAATAAGCAGAATAACACGATTGACGAATGGATGCCAGTGCATTCAGCTTCATGGAACTGTTTCTTTGACTGATATAGAAACAGCTGCTAAGCTGCTTATGCTTGCTGGTATGGGCAATTGGATATTGACATTCCAACAAGTAACCATTTTAATTTTGAAAAACTCCAATTCTTGAGAGGAGTGGGCATTTGATGATTACTTACAATAGGTGATCAAATGTCAACTACACATCAGTGGGCGGTATTTCACCAATGCAGCGTTTAATGCAATGTCCAAAGTTTGAGAATGACTGATGAGATTGATGAATACATAGAAATATCCCGTCCTGCCAGGCTTTCATTGTAAAAATGTCAGTGAGAGAGTTTGATGACTCTATCAAATAGATTGGTCTTTCAAAAGCAGGTTTATGGCTCTAATTTCTCATGTAAAAAAGGCAAAAATACAGTTTGAATTTCTGGAAATGTAGTTTGCATAGAAGGACAGTTTTGTTTTACTTTACTGTCTAACACTGAATTTAAACCATTATACATCTGTAGTTGTTACATTTATTTAAAATAATAGTGCTACAGAAAATCTTCCGACTTGGAAGAATTATTTCGCAAACAGCGCATGGATCCAACATGCAGGTGGGCTTTATAATATGTATGAGTGTAAGCATTCCGATTAAAGGAAGATGATGTTCCTTCTATGTGGACAACGATTCTAAGATGATTTGTTTGTTTGTTTGTTATTTTTTTGTCCAGTAGAAAAAAACTAACTGGTGTTTATATTAAAAATGTAAACCAGTTACATATATTTCTGTGCATCAACCTTGATAATTCAACCAAACTGGGGGTAACTTCTTCAGACATTATAGGAGAAATTTAAACATATAGTCATCAGGATTCAGAAAGAAACAGACATTTTCAAGAGATATATTGTGATAATTCCTAAACTGGAATCCCCACTACTGGATCGTGCGGGTGTGCACGGGCGCGCCCGCCCATTCGGGCAAACTTGTTATTGTATATTTTGGTTAAGGCAGAGGTGCAACCACCGTGCGGGTGTGCACGGGCGGGCGCCCGCCTTGGGTTATAACGCCGGTGGAGCGACGCTCCCGGCCATTGTAATGAAATCTGATATATAATAAAAAGATGTTATCTCCTGCATATTCTTGATGTTCTGGTTATCGTTTATCATGCTGTTATAATGGTTTCCGCACATTATAATATAATTGAAGTTTTTATACATGAATGAAGGCTTAGTTCGTAAAGTAGCATAACTATGGAAACGGTTGGTTACTTAGGCGGTGCCGCACTTGGCCAATTTAAGGAAAAAAGAATTGGGGGCGTGATAGGTGGTATCAGAGCTGATTCAGGATTGAAGAAGCTTGATGATAAGGGAAGATAACGAATATGTATGCAAGGACAGGTTATGGAGAATCATGGATGAACAGTCTGGGTTTCGTGGACTTGATGGTCCGTGGTAAGACCATTCAAGCTCTTGTGGACACAGGGGCCACTCATAACTTTATGACGACATGGTTGGCAAGAGAGGTCGGACTGATGATCCTCCCATCAGACATGGAGGTCAAGGCAGTGAACTCTAGAGCTAAGGTGGCAGGTTTGGCACATGAAGTGCCGGTGCAGATAAAAGACTGGACAGGTGAGTTGGACTTCACGGTGATGGAGATGAACGACTTTGATGTGATACTTGGACAAGATTTCTTGAAGGGCAACAGGGCTATTGTTGTCCCTTTTGTGATGAGGTGGTGCTGGTTGGACAGACACGAACTTGGACTTTGTCCACTCATAGGCAAAGGAGGGAAGTCAAGGTGCAGCATGTTTCTGCATTGAGTTTGGAGAAGGCTATGAAGGAGTCAGATATGGAGACATATGCGGTGATGTTCAAGGGAGTCAAAGGTGATGGAGTGGGGACGCCTGTTCCAGCTGAGATTTCTGATGTGCTAGTTGAGTATGTGGATTTGATGCCTGATGAGCTACCGAAGAAGCTTCCACCAAGGCGTGCAGTGGACCATAGCATTGAGCTTGAACCAGGGAAGCAACCCCCGACAAGAGCACCTTATCGTTTATCAGGGCCTGAGTTGGAGGAATTGAAACGGCAGTTAAAGGAGTTAGCTGATGCAGGTTTCATTAGACCTTCAAGGTCCCCTTATGGAGCTCCAGTATTATTCCAGCGAAAGAAGAATTCCAATGAACTACGGATGTGCTGTGACTACCGTGCATTGAACAAGTAGACGGTGAGAAACAGGTATCCTTTGCCATTGGCTGCCGATTGCTTTGACAAGCTTGCGAAAGCCCAAGTGTTTTCCAAGCTGGACTTGAGGCATGGGTATTATCAGGTGCGGATTGCTGAAGGAGACGAGAAGAAGACCGCGATCGTAACAAGGTATGGTAGCTTTGAGTTCCTTGTTATGCCATTCGGGTTGTGCAACGCTCCTGCTACATTTTGCACTCTGATGAATGATGTTCTACGACCATACTTGGATTCGTTTGTAGTAGTATACTTGGACGATATAGTGGTGTACAGTGACAACATGGAGGATCATAAGAAGCACTTGGCGATGGTGTTCAAGGCACTGAGGGAGAATCAGTTGTTCTTGAAGAAGTCTAAGTGTGTGTTCGCTCAAACCGAGATTCTGTTCCTTGGGCATATTGTTGGTCAGGGGTACATACGGATGGAGCCGAGCAGAGTGAAGGCTATCGAGCACTGGGTTGAACCGAAGAATGTCCATGAGATGAGGGTGTTCTTGGGCATGACCAACTACCAATGGAAGTTTGTAGAAGGTTACTCCAAGGTAACATCGGCACTGACAGACCTACTGAAGAAAGACAAGAGGTGGTGTTGGACGGAGAAACGTCAAAAGGCATTTGATGACTTGAAGAGAAGGATGGTTACAGCACTGATACTGAAGTTCCCTGACTTCGGGAGACCGTTTGAGGTACACACTGATGCTTCAGATTTTGCCATAGGAGGGGTTCTTATGCAGGATGGGCATCCGGTGGCCTATGAGAGACGGAAGTTGCAGGATAGAGAACGAAGGTATTCGGTTCATGAGAAGGAGATGACTGCGATCATCCATTGTCTTCATGTGTAGAGGCATTACCTGATTGGGAAGCCGTTTGTTGTCAAGACGGACAATGTTGCAGCAAGTTATTTTGCATCACAACCGAAGCTTTCTGCGAAGCAAGCTCGTTGGCAGAACTTCTTCGCAGAGTTCGACATGTCTATTGAGTATAGATCGGGTAGACACAATGCGCTAGCAGATGCCCTTAGTAGGAAGGGACAACTTGCAGCATTGGAGGGTGAATACCGGGCAGCAAGGAGTAGAATTCGGGTTCAGATGTCAGAAGAGATGCAAAACAAACTGAAGGAAAGTGTTGAAACCGATACTTTGGTGCAGAATATAGTGAAGCAGATAAAGGAAGGGAAGACACAAAAGTTCTTTCTACGGGACGATTACTTGTTCTTTGGAAACCGACTCTATGTTCCAAAGACATCTGGTCTCAGGAGGCACCTTTTGAAGGAGTGCCACGATTCTCTATGGGCTGGCCACCCAGGGCAGCGTCGTTCTTTGGCATTGTTGGAGAGAGGGTTCTTTTGGGAGAAGATGCGAGAGGATGTGGAGGAGTATGTACATACGTGCATCATTTGTCAGCAGGACAAATCGGATATGCAGAGACAAGGAGGACTGTTGCAGCCTTTACCGATTCCAGAGAGGCCATGGATGAGTGTCTCGATGGACTTCATTACTCAGTTACCACAAGTGTAGGGGTATAATGGGATCATGGTCATGGTTGATTGTTTTTCCAAATATGATGTCTTTATTCCGACAAAGATACCTTGTGGAGCCGAGCGGACTGCGGAGTTGTTATTTAAGAACATAATGAAGTATTGGGGGATGCCGTTGAGTATTGTGTCGGATAGAGATCCACGTTTTACAGGGAGATTTTGGACCACATTGTTCAAGTTAGTTGGGACAGAGTTGTTGAGGAGTTCGAGCTACCATCGGCAGACAGATGGGCAGACCGAGAGGATCAACACATTGCTAGAGGACTACTTGAGACATTATGTGACGGCTGATCAGAAGAATTGGCCTGAACTCTTGGATATTGCTCAGTTTAGCTACAATATTCAAAAGAGTTCTGCGACGGGGTATAGTCCATTTGAGTTGGTGAATGGGCAGATGCCAGTTGCACCGCACATCGTTGAGACCACAGGTTTTTTGAGGAGTCCTCATGCGAAGAGGTTCATGAAGGCTTGGGCAGAGACCTTGGAGTTGGCACAGTTGCGCTTGCACGATGCTGCAAGGAGAATGAAGAAGTATGCTGATAGGGGAAGACGGGATGTACACTTCAGTGTGGGAGATATGGTGTTTCTCAGGATTACGGGGAGCAGTTTCAACCAGCCAAGGGGACGGCCGCCAAACTGACACCGAAGTATGAGGGACCATTTCGGGTGAAGAAGCGAGTGGGGGAGGTTGCTTATGAGCTGGAGCTTCCGCACCATATGCACATGAAGCATCCAGTTTTTCACGTTAGTCAGTTGAAGAGATGCAGACTTGATTCAGACCATCCAGAGAGAGCTGAACCGCCGAGAGGACCAGCCGGGATAGTGGACAAACCAGGCTTGGAGTTGGAGAAGATTTTGAGCTTCAGGACTACGGGGATTGGTTGCCACTAGAAACGGGAGTACCTTGTCAGATGGAAGGAAGCACCGGAAGAGGAGAGTTGGGAATCGGAGGACTCACTTTGGAGATGGAAGAGGAAGATTGCAAGGTATGAACGAAGGATACTTAGACGATCGGGATTGTCGAGGGTGACAATGATTTCCAGTGGGGGAGGATGTAACGCCTTGCAGGTTCGTGCACGAGCGCGCGCCCCTCCCGTTGCAAAATGTGACTAAGTATGGAGTGCGAGCGCTCTAACCATGCAGAGGCACAATCATAATATGTGTGCGTGGATATGGGAGGGTGTTCACAAGTTTATAGGCGAGTTGGGCGAACTTGCCGAACGAACCGACCGTGGGCGAACTTGCACGATGGGCGCATCGGGTGGGCGGTCCCGAACGATGGGCGGGCCGACCACACATCGGGCGATAACGTGTGGAGTAAACGACAGGAGGATGGAGGGTCGGCCGAGCGCTTGCCCACTCCGAACGATGGGTATAAAATTATGGTAGTGCGCTCGTTTGGAGGCATCATCACATCTTCGCATAAAGTGTAAGTGCGCACAAGAGGTGCGAAGGAGGAGGACACTTAACCGCAGGTCGCACATGGGATGTGCCCGCCGAGTCGGGCGACGGAGTATTGTGCAGCACGCGGGTAGGAGGTTGGGTGGACCGCCCGCCGGGTGAGGGCACACGGGTGAGGTCGCGGTTGGACCGCCCGCCCAAGGGGTGAACGCACACGGTGAACGGCGCCCGGTTGGAACGATACTTGGTCGGTGGGTCGTGTGGGTGTGCACGGGCGCACCCACCCATTCGCGCAGACTTGTGTTGTGACTTTGTTGTATATTTGGTTAAGGTGGAGGTGCGACGGCTGTGTGCTCTTGCACGAGCGGGCGCCCGCCTTGGGTTATAACGCCGGTGGAGCGACGCTCCCGGCCATTGTATCAAAATCTCATATATAATAAAAGACAGTTTTTTTGTAAATGCATTATTTGAATCATGTTTTTGATGGTGGAAATAAATTTAGTACCATTAAAAACTTCTAGAACACCTAAAATTACGAAGTTTAACCAAAATTTCCTTGTTAAACTACCACAATAATAAATAGCAGTAGTCTATAACGCGACTTTTTGAAAGCCTTTCCGGCGGATTTTTCCGGTCAAAATCCGGTAGCAATTCATTGGAATCCCAAGTTTGATAGGTAGTTTCTGCACAATCAATGGCTCCCAAGGGTTTTTCAGGGCGCTCAATCCAAATATGCAGTTAAAAAACCATTTTAACTTCTTAAAAATCAAGATTACCCTCATTTCTTCTGCCGGATTCCGTCACCGGAATCTCCAAAAAGTCGCATTATAGACAACTCCTAATAAATATGATTGCTATATGGTTGCTCTGAGTACATACATCTCATTTAGTAAATAATGACAATATTAATAGTAAATGAGATTGCGATAGGCACATGGTTGATGTAGGTACGTAGATGTCATTTTAGTACAATAACAGTATTAATAGTAAATGACAACCTGTTCGGAAAAGACTGGGCGGCGGTAAAATTGAAACACTACGGACGCGCGCGCCTCGTCAGAAGCGTCTGTCGTCACTTGGTTAAGTTGGTTGTTTTCCCTGTTCTGTCAGTGGACGCATCTGTAGTGCAGAATCCATGTTTGAAACGACAAATGTCAGCTTAATATTCGGGCTACTCCATCAAATCTGACGGCCTCCTTTTACCGGGGAGCTACGTCTTTAACGATCGTGCCGCTGTTGTGTTGAGGGAAAAATAAAATTTATTTTTTATATGACCTATTGCCCCATAGTCATTTTGTTTCTTGTATGACCTATGGCCCCCCATGGTCATTTTGCCGTCTATTGACGAGTACGATCGAATGAGACGTGACATTTTTCCATTGATTTTAGTTGAAGCGAATTTATCGGCGTGTTAGAAAAAGTAAAATGTGAGTATGGCAAATTGCAATGGGAATCCCATTAGTGACTTTAATGAGGTGTTTTTTTAAGGGTGGGTTGTTATGAGGACTTTCGTCGTCAGTGTAGGTCATATAGAAATATGCCACGTCTTTGCTTTTTATTGGCATTTATTTTTATAGTTTTATTTCGCTAAAATTTCAATTTAAAAATTGATTTAGGGGAGGGGAAAGAACCCACGAAAGGTAATTCAAGATTTTAATGATGTCCACTTAATAATTTTGGGTGGAACTCACTCAGTGTTCATATAGCTGAATCACCCGGTGTTTTACATTGGTAAATCACTTGAATGGCCAAAACAGAGGTTAAAAAGGGATATTGGAAATGAGGACAACAAAAATCGCTGGACGCCTTTGGATTTAGGCCCGTAAAAAAATAAAATTACACCAAAAAATGTTTTTAAGGCAAAGTTGATAAATGTTTTATTTATTTAATTTTTTTTTAATATTTTGAAATTTTAATAAATTTATATAACTTAGTTTTTTATTATTATAATTTATTAATATTGTTTAATCAAAAAAAACATAAAAATATTGTATAAATAAAGTTACATAAAAATATATATAATAGAATAATAGTTTCTCATTCAAATGGATTGTTTTTATTTATTTTATTTCTAAGTTATCTTTTATTTATCAAAAAAATTAAATGATAAACTTATTATAACATTGTTGAATTTAAGCTTCTGTGATCCATATCAAGTTTTTTGAGAAGATTTTTCGGATCCACACTGCATGTTACATAGACAGAGCAGAACATCCAATGGCTAACGAGGCAACGACTATATTGAAATTTTTCGGATCCAGACTACATGTTAAATAGACAGAGCAGAACATCCAATGGCTATAATTGACGAGGCAACGACTATATTGAAATGGTCAGCTAGAATGGCTAACGACTATATTTGACTGGCAAACGGCTAACTGTACTTGACCAAGGGATATGGACAGGAGAATATAATGTTTAAAAAATTAATAATGCCTATTATCATTTTTAAATCTAAATTAATTAATGGGAAATAATTATTTATTGAAATTACCTATATTTAAGTAAAATAAATAAATCTTTACGTTCTTAATTGAATTGAATTATTTTACTTTATTTATTTATATGTATGTGTTTTTGGTTTTATTTATTGAATTATTTATTTATATTTTTAGTTATTTATTTATGTATTTTAACTTTCTAGTAATTTCTCGTTCTAACAATTAGTTAGTCTAACGAACTATTATATATTTATAATAAGTAAGATATTCAAATTAACTAATTCTCATTTAATTACAATTTTTAATTACTAAATGATACTGTTTTAACTAACTTTTAACTTAAACACCTACTTGAATTATTTCATTTTTATCTTTTAGGTATTTATTTATTTATTTTAATTTCTAGTAATTTCTCATTATAATAAATAGTTATTCTAACTAACCATTATATATTTATATAAAAAAGTAAGGTCTTCAATCTAACTGATTCCCATTAAAATTACATTTTTTAATTATTAAAAGATATCGTTTTAACTAACTTTTAACTTAAACACCTTCTAAAATTATTTCATTTTATATATACTAAGGTTTGGTCACGATGATAACTAACTTCCTTTAAATTATGAGGATGAATTTTTGACTCTAGACCTAAGTCAAAATTAGCCGTTGGGCAAGATAGCTGTTGGACGCTCTGCTCTAACTATTTAACATGCAAAGCTGGATCTGTTTCTTCAACTTGTCCTAACGATGAACCACACTGGTTGGTTCGAAACGCGTCAACAAATATCTTTCTATATGTGATTTACGCAGAATTTATAAATCTTTACTTCATTAGTTTAAAATCAAATATAAATTAGATAAGGTATTTATTCATATAAAAATTAAATAAATAATATATATATATAATATTCTATAATATAATTATAAATATATATATATATATAGATAAGATATATATATAATATAAAAAATTACATAATTAACTATTATTAAACTAATTGTATGTTAGTTTTAATTATATTAAATTAAAAGGGGGCAATATTAAATTTACTTAATATAAAGTTAGTTTAATATCAATATAAATAAGGTAACGAATTACTTAAAATTAAAAGTGTTGACATTAAATTTATATAAGGGTTATATAATTAAACAAAATTTTTGTATTATATTAAAATCATGTAATTAAACATTTAGTTAATTAATGGATCTTATTAATAAAGCTATTAAAATAAATGTAAACTTAAGCCTTATCTAAATATATTAATAAATTATAATAAGAAAAATTCCTAAAAGGATAACTCAATAACTTAGGGGAATCAGGGACCAAGGATAAAAATTAATTAAATCAATGGGAAGAAAGTAAGAGGATTGTTTTAAAGTAGGTTAGTTATTAGTTCTCATATTAAAAACATTCATCAATAATAAGGAAAAGAAAGTATTTATAAAATGGAATATTTTATTTTTTTTTATTTTATTTTTTTCAGTAAAAGCTAATTCTATTAAGGAAAAATATGGTACAAAAGACATTGCTGCCAAGAGAGCCAGAAAAAGGCAATCTGCCAAGAGAGCCAGAAAAAGGCAGCCGGAAAGGATAACCTATCCACCTCGGCCCCTAGAAGAGAAAAAAGAGAAGAGAGCAGATCATGAAGAAACAAGAGGAACAGAGAAGAAAGAGCAGAGCAGAAGATTCTACCCAGCATGGGTGGAATCATCTAATCGGCATTTTTTCCCTTTCTTTTTACCAACTTTGACCCATTCAGGAGAGCCATGCTGGATTGGCAAGATTTGCAAGCTGGGCTGCGCTGACGGAGAAGTTTCCTTGTCTGAATCCGAAGGAGAGGATTCATGATTCCTTTTCTGTAAGGTTGGCTGGATAGACAAGTCCACATGCTCAGCCGAGGGCGGATCCTGTGCCAGTTTTGCATCCATGTCTTCCGCAGTCTCCTCCTCATCATCCGAGCTGAAGTCAAAATCATCCATGGGGGGTGGGGTATGAGGCTTCCAACTCTTGGATTTCTGCTTAGGATTGGCTTTCTTCTTGTGGACCGGCTTCGCGGGACAGGAGCTTTGAAGGTGCCCTGTGTTGTGACAGTTTCGGCAGCGAAAGGCTGTGTTCTCGTAATCCAGGGCTTGAGTCCAATGAAAGTCTCCAATTTTGAGATTGATCTGGTCAGGGAGACCTTTACTCATATCTATTTCTGCACAAATTCTGGCAAAGGTATAGATGCCCTTTTCCCCTCTTGAGATATCTGTGTCTAAGTAGCGGCCTAGAGCATTACCGATCCCTTGGAAAACAGCAAAATGCCATAGATGTGCCGGGAGGTTAGGGAGTCTGACCCAGATGGGGAGCTTGGTGATGACTGCCGTAGCTGGATCGAAATCTGGGAACCAGGGGGTGAGAAATAAGCCAGCTAAGCCCCAGAACCATGGACCTGAAGTTAGAGCTTTTTGATAGTCTTCATCGAAGGCAAAAACTACAATGAAGAAGCCCTTTGAGCACAGCAGAACCTTGCAATTGTTGGTCCAGTTGGAGTGAATCCATTGGTAGAGGTCTGTTGTGCGAGGCCACAACCCATTGAACCTGCAAATAATGGCATGCTCAGCATACTTTTCAGCTTGCTCATCTAGTGATGGATGCTTTATTTCAATGGAGGGGGCTTCCTCCAGTTTGTCCACCAAAAAAGGTTTGGGAGCCTGAACAGGTGGAGCAGTGTTTTCAGGCTTCTGAGCATGGACTACGTCTTTGTAAGAGAAAGCCTTAGCTGAGGAAGAATCTCCAGCAACTCCTCCTCTCAAACGAAGGGTTAAAATTATAGTGGCATCTCTCTTAATGCTGTAAAACGAAAGGGGATAAAGATCCTCAAGTTGTTTACCTGCATGGATAAGCCATTGAGCCGCAGAGGGAATCCCCAGTTTGTTTTTCAGAGCATTCTTGAGATCCTGCACTAGATCCGTTAGGCTCACCCATTGCAGCAAAGTTTTTCCAGTAGTGAGCTTGATTTGTAACTGGAACGAAGGAGAGAAGTCAGAGTTCCTCTGTCCCCTGCAGATCTGAACGGTGAGGGGGTTTGTCTTTGTTTCCTGGATTAACCGCAAGGGCTTAGGAGGAGACGCAGAAAGAAACCATCTGTTTAAAATTTCGTCAAGATAATCCTCCCAAAATAGCTTCCAGAAGCTCATTCAAGGCGGATCCAGGGAGCTGAGGGAGTTCTGAAGGAGGAAAGCATGAGATCTGCGCTTCTTAGGGGTCGGAGGAGGTATCAATGGCGACGTACGGCCTATCCGCGCGAATGATTTCTTCCCTGTAGCCCTCGCCAAAGGAGAAGCGGTAAGAAATTCTGCAGGAGCAGTCTTGTCCAATGCGTCAGCCTTCTTAAGATGGCTGCAGAGACGCAAAGAGAAAGCCGAGGGCAGAAGACTGGCCGCCTGAAAGTCTACCGCAAGGCAAAAAAGGGCGGGGAGATCTGTTGCTTTCAAATGGAGAAGCGGCGGATCAATGGAAAGTCGAAATGCTATCCACCCGTAGGATAAGATCTCTGCTCCAACCGTGTCAGGATCTCTCGAAGACCAGGAAGCGGCCGAAGAGAGGGAGGTGGCAGAGCCAGAGCTAGTGTTCGTTTTCGCCATCGCCGGAACTTCCGAAACTAGTTGATCTCCCATTATCTCCTTATAAAACTATTTATTACCTATATAAAATGGAAATTTATTACCTAAGCAACGATAAAGATTATAATATTAATCGAGAGGAAGGGAACGAGAACAGGCAAATAAAAATATAAAATCAAAGGGACGATGAAACAGGAAATATCGACGCTCCAGAAATTGAGGAAGAACACTAAAAGAGCGGGAGCAGGGGGAAAACAGCTAGGAGGAGAGGGCACGGATCCAACAACTGCTAGTTTTCCAGCCGTCATCTCTATTGAGATTGTTTGCCCTTTCTTCGATCTCAATGGCTTCCCTAAATTTCTAGTGATGAAACTGAGAAACCCTAGCAATAACACGAACCTCCTCAATACACACGTGATGTTTTGTCTTTTCAGCATGCTCTGCTAAGGTGGAAGACTCGGTCCTCCCATGTTTTAAATCGGCTGAGTGCTCATTAATCCTTTGATTAATAGAATGACCAGTCTCACCAAATCTAGGGGGTCCCACAAGAACAGGGAATAACATACACCTTTCATGTCTTTGGGGTCGACCGGATCCTTTACCGACCAGAGGGAGCTACGGATTGTGTTAAGGGGTCTAAAAGTAGAGGGAACATTATGCTTCCTAAGAATCCTGGCAATCTTATCAGTAGTCCCTTGGATGAAAGGGAGATGAACCCCCGAGATTCGATCTTTAGGGTTTTTATTGATCAATGAATTCTTGTTGGCTTTAAGGAAGGATTTCATACCAAGGTGCCTACTATAACCATTATTAACAAAGACATTAAGGAGGCGGGCCTTCTCTTTATCGAGGCTCTTTTCATCAGAGATTCTGAGCGCACGAGTGGCAAGTGTGTTGAGAACGCCTAACTTTTGAGCCGGGAAATGATGGGAGCTGGCACGAAGATATTGCTCAGTGTGTGTTTTCTTCCGAAACAGTTGGTGGGAGAAGGAACCATCAATATTCTTTGAAATAAGAACATCGAGGAAAGGAAGGCATCCATAGACTTCTTGTTCCATAGTGAACTTAATGGCGGGGGATTGATTGTTGAGATGCTTGAAGAAAAGATCCAATTCTTCTTGGCCATGAGACCAAATGACATCAGTGTCATCCACAAATCTCTTCCAGAGCTTGGGCAAGAGACGGGTTGAGGCCAAAGCCTTGGATTCAAAATCTTCCATAAAATATTAGCAACAACATGAGATAGGGGTGAGCCCATGGCAACATCACAGTTCTGCTCATAGAACTCACCTTCAAAGCTGTAAAAAGTGGAAGTGAGACATATCTCCACTAACCGAGCGGTATCAGGGTTCGTGAGTTGGTTAATAACATCAATGGCCTCATTTAGAGGAATGCATGTGTAAAGGGAGACCACATCAAAACTCACAAGAGTATCCCCTGGGTCAAGCTTTATGCCCTTAAGTTCTTCAACAAAGGATGCAGAGTCTTTGATGAAAGACCGAGTGAGGCCAACCAAGGGCTTAAGCTTCAAGGTAAGGTATTTAGCAAGAAGGTAAGTAGGACCGCCAATGGTGTTGACGATGGGCCTAAGGGGAGCCCCCTACTTGTGCATCTTTGTAAGCCTATAGATCCTTCAGTAATGGGGTTACTCTCAATGAGTTTATGGCAGAGAAAACCCATAGAACTACTGGACTTGATAGCATTAGCCACAAAACTTTAAACATATCTAAATTTAGGAAACATTTGGTAGAGGCAGTATAGATAACAATTCGGCATTGATTAGACAGCAAAATATTCACTTATGATAGATTTTCACTATTGCAAAAATTAAAAGAAAATAGTATTAAAGAAAAGATTAAACTTAAGTAAATTAATAACTTCATTAAATTATTATATTAATCATTATAAAGGAATGATTATAACTGATACATTAAAAGAAAACATACAAAGACAAAAATTAAGTAATATAAATCATTTTTAAATTAAGTATTATTATTAATTATGAAAAGGAATTAATATATAAATTAATACATAAAAAAAAACATATCTGCAACAAGATTTTTTACCATGGAGATTCACTCTCATTTTACCATGAAGATTCTTAACCTATAAATAGACTTTGGACCAATACCATGGCTTATCAATATCACATATCAAACAAAACATAATTTTTTTCACAATCAAAATTTACATATTTTATTTTATTTTTAATTATAATTATTTTAAATTTCAATTGTAAAACAAAAATGCATAATACTTTGAAAATATGTCGCAAATCCTCATTGAACTACTACTAAACGTAGTGCAACCATTATAACATTTAAGTGGATCATAATAATCATTCAACACTCACTCATCAAATTAAAAGTGATTAAGTAATCTAAATGATAGACTGTTATTTAAAATAAGATATATCGATATCTATATCTATTATATAATATATATATATATATATTATATATATATATATATAGTAAACACACACACACACACATATTTTAAAAACATGTAACAAGATTGTTAACCAAGGAGATTCACCCTCACTTTATCATGAAGATTCTTCATCTATAACTAGAAATTGTTATAATATCATGGGCCAACACATGGCTTATCAATACCATATGCCCAAAAATCCATAACTCATGACACTTGTTTATATGATATTTCATAAATCAACATTTCATAATTACAGAAGAATTTCAACCATAACAAAGATGTACCCATCTCCTTTACTCAAGAAAATTAATAGAGTTTAAGTTTACACTTAAACATTGGAATTGGCCATTCCTCAACAAACACATGAATCAGCATTTCCACATACACACAAGAAGTCACATTCCTTAACAACATCATAAGCTTTTAACCAACACATTAAACATGTACATATCATTAAAATATAAGAGGCATACGCAAATACTTATCTTATATGTAAAAATAGGTCGGCGACTAAAATTGGGACTTCAACTCTCCACCCAACCTCAAGCAAGCTAGAACCTCTCTCACCTATAGTTATCACCTCCGTGCCAGATTCCAGTGCTTGAGGTGGAGTGATTTGAAGAGGAAATTTAACCAATATTGACAGTTGAAACAGGATGTCACAAGGCCACTCTGTGTTCACCCACCAACTACACAAGTTTTCACTCAGCCTTTCTAGACTTTACAAACAAGATTAATACCCATGTTAGGATACCACAGTACAAAGAGTCTCACCTCACTTTCAGGAGAAGAGAGTCCACATCAAGGGAAGGTTTATCAGCGAATAAGTTGTTGATGGATAAGGAAATCACCTCTCTATGTTGTTCATCAGTGACTCAAGAACTAAAGCTTCATCCCCAAGGAAACTCCCAGTGGTTCATTTGCCCTCACAAGACCTAAGTGACTCTTTCCAATCCAATAGGTTCATCAATCACAAGCTTTTAGTGGTTTCATCATCCTTGCAAGAAAGCATATGATCTTTATAATGCTTTCACCTAATAAGCCTCTACGAGGGTTCTTCAACTAGTTTAATCTCTCCAAAGCTTGATTATTTCCAATTCAAATTGTTGCCTACTTTGACTTTCACCTCCACCCCCTGAGGAATTTTTTTGTAGATATATTCATTATGCATTCTCTTCTTTGCCTTTGTGTGCAAGAGAATGAGAGAGTTTCTTCATGAGAATGAATGCTTTCTTTCCTCAACTTTTATTTATCCCTTTTTTATAGACCATCCATATGTCATTTTCCAAAGCTTCACATGGTGAATCGTTTGGACAATGCAACCCATGATGTCTTTAAATTTTTGTCCTATTCTTGCTTATGGTCAGGGCTATAGAACATCCAAGCTTTTCCTCTTCTTTTTAGTCAATTTTTTTGCCCATTCAACCCATTTAAAGGCACTCAACCAACCAGGACTGATATTTAAAACAATAATTCCCTCAAGCAATCTCCTTCCTCAAGCAATATGGAATATGTGTCCCCCTTCTCTCATATTTTTAATTAATTGTACAATTTATTTACAATGGGTAAAATATTAACCAAGGGATGTCATATAACCAAATATTTAACTTCAAAGTGTTGATCTCACCTTGATATGGTTTGATGTTGACCTTCACTTCCATTTTGAATAGGGACTATGAATGCTTCACAACACTCAAACTAGGTTTATCTTTCTTGGGTTCTTTCACGAGATACTTATATCATTCTTCTTAGTGAACCAATTTACCCTCAAATAAAACCTTTGTGTTAGAACCCCCATCTTATTTGAATGTCTTGAGCTTATTGGTCAAGTCTGCCATGAGGAGGCTCACATTATGTTTTATATTTGTGACTTATGCTTATATCCGTGCAAACCTCTCCTCTATGGGATCATGAGGGTTATTCACAAATTCATCAGCGATTACTAAGATTTTGTTCGTTTCATCTTAAATGATATGGATCTTTTGTAACTCCTGGTGGGCCCCAGTATTGCAGCAATAATGCTGCAACTCCAGGGACTCCCTTCTTTAATTTTATCAACCCGGTAGTTCGTAACAAACTTGGAAGCGACGGTGCTGTATGCACAAGTACTAGCTCTTGCCGCAGCTGTCACTTGTCAACTGGCACAAGTCCGAGGAGCTTGCCAACTTCTATGAGCTCTTAGAAGAAGATTTTTAACTGATGGATGAAAGCTAACTCAAAGGAATCTAATCTACTTGCGGAAAGAAACTGAAAGCCAAAAAGAAACGCAAACCCTAGCAAACCCTAATTCTACCAGCTAGTCCTACTGATGCAAAAAAAATGATGAAAGCTACAGAAAGGAATGTCATTGACTTCTAGGAAAGTAAAATGCATGTGTCTAAGCTATTTCCATAGTAACATCTGAAAAAAAAACATCTTTTTGTATTTTTGAATAAGTTGTTAGAACTATCATGCATGTTCTTTTAACTCGCTTTTGACTGTGCAGAGGCGGATTGGCGAGAGGAAATGCTTGCAGAAGGTGGGGAAGGTTAGGAGAGGTCCTAAGGGGTCCCTAACACCCTTCCAGAGAGTTTCACAGAGTTTGGCTATCAAGAAACCTCATTCGTGAGCTCCTACAGGAAGTCTGCAGGGGTTCTACAGGATGTTTAGGAATTTCTATAGGATGTTCTATAATTTTTCTACAGGATGTTCAGAAGTGGGATTTTGGAGCATGGATGGAGGGAAAAAGATGGAGGAATGAGTATGGAGGTAAAATAGGGGTGTGAAGAGGTCTAGGACTTGGGGAATGGAGCTGAGGAGTGCCAAGGATGGTGGGATTTGTTCAAGGAAGACTGAAGCAATGTTGCACAAAAATTAGGGTTTTGGGAGCAAATGGCAAACATGAGGCACAGATTCTAAGTAGAGGGTGGAGTGGATGGTGCTGATGGAGAATAAGCAGATGAAGAAGTGGTACAAGTGCTCTGCAAGTCGTTTTTCGAATCTGAACCAACAAAGACTTGTAAATTCAAAGACCTAGTTACGTTGACCTAATATGCTAGCTGCCAGTAAAGAGAATGAATAGAAGTGTGGACTGCAATGAAACCATGTATTTTATCTCATGCAACTAAGAAAACGAAAGTCTGAACTTGTAACCAACTTCTACACATGAAAATCAAACACTAGTGATTGCATGGCAAAGAAAGATTAGTGTTTTTGTGGGCAGTAAAGTCATCCTAGTCACAGCCCCTGATCCCACTAAGGGAGAGGTGAAACCACAGATGTTTGATGGCCCTTTTCTTGAAGCTTTTTCTGTTAACAACCTATCAACTAGATCTAAGCATGAAGAGCTATTTTACTCATCAAAAACAACCTAAATAACAAAACAAGATTTAAATCTAAATAGCAGATTTTATTCTAAGAATGCAGCAAAGACACATGAAAGTAAACAAAGGAGGTACTTGGCACTTGAGATGGGCCCAACCCCAAGAGCTACAGCCTCCTAAGAGAGATTAGAGCTGGTGAAAAGCTGGATTCATCTTTATTGCTCAAGAAATAATAGTTACATCAAAA
Source organism: Pinus taeda (assembly GCA_000404065.3). NCBI lineage: Eukaryota > Viridiplantae > Streptophyta > Pinopsida > Pinales > Pinaceae > Pinus > Pinus taeda. Next base: position 14 of record APFE031430190.1, on the reverse strand, counting down.
ACTGTCCACAAGGA
>APFE031430187.1:16264-33618 GCA_000404065.3 Pinus taeda | reverse complement strand
ATTTTAATTAAAGTTTAAATTATTAATTTATAAACTTTAAATGCTCCAAAAAAAAATTCATAATATTAAATTCATTTATATATTCAAAAATATATGTAAACAAAAAAATCTTGGTTAAAAATTCTATAACCAAATTTTAATAGATTAAATTAAACTACATCTATATATATATTATCATAATTCATAAAATCTCCAACCACATCCAATAATAAATAAATAAATAAACAGAATTCAATCAGAAACCCAGTTCATCCTCAATGCATCAGAAGCACAACAGCCTTCTCCTTCATATGCACTGAGCATTCCATACCTACATATATGCCCCCCAACATGGCAACATGACATAGCCCTTACCGTGACCCGATGGTACTCAGAATCCAACACTAAGCTTGCTACAATTAGCAGATCCCTGGAATAAAATGTGATTTTTATTATTTAAAAACACCTTCCTGCTCTTGCTCATGAGGAATTCAGGAGGTAATCTCAGTACATAGTTTTATTACAGGCCACTCTTAAGAAACAAGAAACAGGCATGTCATTACCAACAATCCATGTCTAATAGTGAGAATGTGAATTGCACATTTTTGAAGTATTTTGAAATCTAATTAAAATTTTCAATATTGTTATCGGCGGGCGGAGTTGGTAGTTGCCTATGGGGTACAGGTGATGCTGGTACCGAGTTTCTTCCAGCGGACACTGGCGGCGGATCCGGGCTGTCATAATCTTTACTGCTAAACATTTCTTCATCTGCTTCCACGTTCTTATGGTTCTGCATCAAGCTGTTCATATCATTAATGGCTTCTGAAGATAACGTGAGAAATAGAAGTGCCATGACAGTTATGACCAACAGCACCCCACTCGGCCTGAAGCCTTCCATGATCTTCATTTTCTGCGAGAGAAACTGTTTGCACGGCGGTTGTGATTTGTTCACTGCGTTTGTGAATGGTGGTGTTGATGAATAGTATATATACAACATGCCAACCAAATGTTCCGCCACTCCATAATGTCTGTCATTCTATTTTTGTTATTCAGATTTCCCCTCCTGCTTTAAATCGGGCAGGAAATCGGCCATGAGTAGCGGTGGCATGAAGCATCCAATTAATTCTTCCTTGCAACAAATCTGGTGGCTGATTTGCATAGGATGTGATGATCGATTGTTGGGGGATTTATCTTTATTTATTTTATTAAAACAGTCAATTGAATATGTGAAAATTTAATATAAAATCTAATTTACGATAATTAGTATAGAATTCGAAGCTCATAAGTAGTTTATTTCATCATGTGAAATATTAATAAACAATGTGATTATTGACTATATTGGATATATAAGCTGAAATTAAAATAAATTTTGTAATAATTTATTAGTTTATGTCGGGATAATAGGTTTTGGTTTTGGTTATTAGATTTGGTTGTTGGTTGCAGTAAGTATTTTATTTATGAATGAATGAATGATATTTCAACGTCTAGGAAATTAAAAATAGTTTATGAGACTACCAATTTCTTTATTTTTTGTTTTTTGCAATTTAATCATTTTCTTACTCAAATTAATGATGGGCTGGCTCAATTTTCTATGAGTCCCCTCACTATAAAAGCAATGCGAAGGAATTGAAGGTAGTTTATGAGACTACCAACTTTTTTATTTTTTGTTTTTTGCAATTTAATCATTTTCTTACTCAAATTAATGATGAGCTGACCCAATTTTCTAAGAGTCCCCTCACTATAAAAGCAATGCCAAGGAATTGAGGGTAACATACTGACATAACTGTCTTTGATGTCACTAAAAACATCACATTCCAAAATGAAATGTTTTTCTGATTCCACTGCGTGCAAAAAGTACACACTCATACTTCCCAAGCTTCTTTACGTCTCTTCCACCATCCCTTTTCACACCAAAGTTTAAGTGAATTAGTTCTTAATTGAGAAATAAGAATCTTTGCTCTCCACCGAATATTGGCTCCAATGTACTCTTTTTGTTGGAGATCACAAGTGGGGTTGAATTCCTTAACATTGTACTTCTTCTTTCTACCCAACTCTTTTCGCCATATACACTTACTTAACTTCTCCATAACAGAATTATTTAACTTGCTATTTGTCCCGTATGCATTCAGATGAGTATTCCATTTTTACATCCATTTGTTGTTTTCTCTCATCCATGATTTTTCTTTCGCTCATGCTTTCATTGAAGATGTACTCTTTTTGTTGGAGATCACAAGTAGGGTTGAATTCCTTAACATTGTACTTCTTCTTTCTACCCAACTCTTTTCGCCATATACACTTACTTAATTTCTCCATAACAAAATTCTTTAACTCGCTATTTGTGCGACATGCATTGAGATGAATATTCCATTTTTGCATCCATTTGTTGTTTTGTCTCATCCATGATTTCTTTCTTTCACTCATGCCTTCATTGAAGATAACTTTCAGTCATCTACCTACTCTCATTTGCTCAATTATTTTTAGATACCTTAAGACGCACCATAGCAATGGCTTCGATGGGAGTTTCTCCTATTTCACTCAACGTTATCTCATAATGAACCAAACTTTTTATTTTGAACTTGCTCATGATCAAGCGTTTTTGGATTTTCTCAATTTGTTTCCATTTTGAAACAGGGATGCTAGTAGCCCACAGTTCACACCCATATAATATCATTGGACAAACTAGCAGTCCAAAAACCACTTTAATTATTTTCCATTCCCATAACTCTACCTCTCTACATCTATTTTGAAGTGCATATAATGTTTTCCACCCTCCTAAAATTATCTTCTTTCTATAGTGCTCCCAATTAAGCTTGTTGTTGAAATTGATCCTGATGTACTTGTATTCATTTACTTCTTCAAGAAGGTTTCCTTCAAAGAAGAACGTATGATGGCTTTGCTTCCTTTTATTAGAAAAAATCATTATTTTGGTCTTACTAGTATTGACTTGCATCCTCTCTGCTTTACGAAAATTCTCAAGGGCATATTGGTGCATCTGCAATCCATGGGCTCATTTAGCAATCAATATAATATCATCAGCATATAAAAGAAGTTTTATGACAAACTCCCCTAGTCGAACACCATCCCCACCTTACAGGTTTTTGTCACTCTTCCAATTTGTCAATATATAAACTAAAAAGGTAGGGGATAAAGGGCAGCCTTGCTTGAATCCAATGTCACTCCAAAAAAATTCTAAAATGTTTGTTGAAGTTCTAATTTTGACGTTCACCTCTTCATAAAGCCTATGGACAACAACTCTATATTGCAAAGGAATTTGAAGTTCTTCCATTCTATGCCACAACTTATCTCTAAAGACCGTGTCAAATACCTTTTTGAAGTCAACAAAGCAGCAAAATACTTCTTCTTTGTCCCCCCAAACCTTTTCAATAATGTGTCTCAGTGTGATATCATGATCTAGTGTAGAATGCATCAGCCTAAAACTCACTTGCCCTTTTGCCCTTTCTTCTTTTACTTCTGCCCACTTATCGATTATATTTTCTACCATGCCACTAAAAAGATTTGCAAACAAAGGATTGATCATGATGGTTCTATAGTTGGAAGGATTATTAACGTCTCCACTTTTAGAAAGGGGTATTGCTAGACTAGTTGTCCAATCTCTTGGGAATCCTTGCCGAATGATGTTGTTGTTATTTTGCGTGATGTGCAATGCCAGAATTCACATTCCCCACTTTAGATATTCTGCTTGAAGTTCAATAAAGTCCCTTGTCTTCCTTTCTTCAAATTTTTAATTCATGCCTCCACCTCCTATAATGTGAAAAGTTTTGTAGTTGCGTTGATCCTGGGAGGAGGCTCAACCTCCAATTCTTTTTCATAGAGTTATCTTGCATAGTCAAACCATTGATTGGATGTAATGTTATTTCAATTTGCTTCTTCCTTGGTTGAAGTTCCTGCCAAAAAAGCTTTGGGTTATTCTTGCCTAGATATATTAACTCTTCCCGACTTGTTTGCATGAACTCATCTTTTTTCCTTTTTAAAATATGCTTATATAAATTTACATTCATCTTCTCCTCATCTGCTTTTTTCATGATTCTCTTTGCCATTTTGTATTCCTCATCGAAACAAGCATTCACAAGAAAACAATTTGATTATGATTTTCTATTTTTTGCTCTTTTGTACTTCTCAAGTGCACTCTGAATTATATTTGTTAACTCATGACTGTTGAGGCTTTGGGGACTAATAACTCATGACTGTTGAGACTTTGGGGACTAATTTTCTCCTTCTGAATTGATCTCTCCAACATTGTTTTGAAAATAATACAATTTTCTTATGTTAAATTTTTTTTATCTTTTAGTATCAATAATTAAAATTTGAAGTTTAATTTTGAATTAAATTAATTTATAATCTTTAAAAAAATAATATTTATTTAGTTTTATAATTTAAATAATTTGTTTATTTATATTAATGTTAAATATAAATTTGATATTTGTGTTCACATTTCGTTGAGAATTATATGTATATATGCATGTGGAAAAAAAAATTATTACAACTGAGCGAAACATTGTTATGTGGATAAGGAAATATTATCATTCACTTACTCGAGGCATCTAATTAATTTAGAATAAGGTTGTAAATTTATCTCTATCTTATTCATTCCGTGAGTGGTAAGACTTGGTCTCAATTCATTCATGTTCTCACGGCATTAAATGAAATTATTGAATTTATAGTAGGGTTGTAAATCTGTATTTATCTCATTTCTCTTTTTGGTGATGGACATTGGCTAAGATTTTTGATTTGGTTTTAATTTATTTATGTTGAAATAAATATTAAAATAGTAAGTGTTTTGGGAATGTGGTCTAGATATTTTGATTTGGATGTAAATAGTAAATATCTTGATTTGGTATAAGTTTTTTAGAATTTAATTTGTAAGATGTTTTATGAGATAAGTATCTTGATGCATATTTATATGATTGTTATTTAATTTAATTTAATTTAGTATGATCATTTCAAGTGGACATGATGTAATAAATGAATAAAATTTATGAGAAGAAAGATAAAAGTCCATTCCAATAAATAAATAAAAAAGAAGGAATTCATGAGGAAGGTAAGGGATGACTAGACATGGCCAAGTTATCTTAGTGTGAGAAAGATACATCCTAAGTGTCACATAGCATTAGTTGCCACATCATTTTCCATGTGTCACTTGTACAAACATGTTGATGTAGCACTAGTGTAAAAGGATTCTAAGGGTCATATCTTAGTGTCCCAAACTAAAAAAAAAGAAGACACATTTTATATCATGAAATATCTCAATAAAAAAATACAATGGAGACCAGGTAGAATTTAAAGAGATTAAAAGAAAACAAAATTTATAACACCCACCTCCTTAAGGTAACTTAAGGGGTTGGGTGTGTAACAATCTTTTTGAATGCCCTAAGTTGAATAGATGAAAACTGTAACTATAGAGTCCTAAGGGCCCAAAAGCAATTATTGTGATCAAATAATGGGCAATACACCCCCAATTGGTTTGGCATACCCCTAGTCTTATACATCCACACAAACACTAATTGTATAAATTATTAAATTTTTCTCATCAATTCACAATTTACACATTTTCTTTCTTAAGAAAGAATATATAATAGTTCTCCCAAAATCTAGCTCCCAACACAAATAAATAGCTCTGGTCTAATCTCTCACTAGATAACAACTCCCTTCTAAAAATGTGTATATACCTTCCCATTCCCCTACCTAAATAGAAAAATGAAACTAGGTTCAAATATAAAAATATTAGGTTACCCAAATAGATGAAAGATAAACTATAACCATATCAATTTAAAAAGTAATTTTCACTCATTCCTACATACTACACATATCAAGTTTGAATCTGACCCTTCAACACAATTCCTACCCTATAATTAATATGATAAGTAAAAAAATATAACTACTTTCTAATAGCTTCATTATATCAAAACATAAATCATAACATATTATTAAAGAAATCACTCAATGAATCATGAAACACATATTCATCTAAAAAATAATAAATCCAAAATATCATCTCAAAACCAACAATATTAAATCATATTCATCATAAATAACTAATTTACATTAATAAAATCAATAAATATAAAACAACCATAATACTAAAAACATTATAATTACCGTAAATAAATAAATAAATAACCAATACCAAACATATATCATTTTGTTCTTAATTTTCGTTGACCTTCTGTAATACTGGTGTGGATCATTATATGTGAAAGATCTGTAAGGGTGTGGATAATGATATTCCTCTCACCCGCGACGGTTGCAAGGAAAAGCAATGTTGTTCATGGCGGGTGAAGTTGGTGGGCACTTAGAAAGTCGGCCGCGTTGTGCATGGTGTATAGGTGCTGCTACCACTCTTGTGGGCGTTGGCGAGGGATCCGTGTTGCCATAATCTCCACTCAGAAACATTTCTTCCTCTGCTGCTTCCACGTTCTTATGGTTCTGCATCAAGCTGTTCATATCATTAATGGCTTCTGAAGGGAACGTGAGAAACAGAAGTGCCATGACAGTTATGACTAGCAGCATCCCGCTCGGCCTGAAGCCTTCCATGATTTTCATTGTCTGAGGGAGAGACCGTTTTGGACGTAGGTTGTGATTTGTTCACTGCGTTTGTGAATAGAATAATATACATACAACACGCCAACCAAATGTTCAACCACTCCAGAAGGTCTGCCATGCCATTTGTGTGATTCAGATTGCCTCCCCAGCTTCGAATCGGGCAGGAAATCGGCCATGGGTAGCGGTGGCATGAAGCATCCAATTAATGCTTTCCTTAACAACCAATCTGGTAGGTAATTTGCATAGGATCTGATGATCGACTGTTGGGGGATTTATCCTAATTTATTTTGTTAAAACATTCAATAGGATATTTGAAAAATTAATATGAAATGTAATAATTAAAATAAATTTACGATAATTTATCTCATCAGAAATATTAAACAAAATAATCGACTATATTTAATATATAACATGAAACTAAAATAAAATTTTAATAATTTATTAGGTTAGGTAGGGAATATAGATTTTGTCCTTCGCTATCAAAATTTGAATTGTTATAAGTATTTTTTTGTTTTGCCAGTCAAGGAATTTTCATTATTTTATTAGAGAAAGACAACTTCCATATTGAAGGCCTTCAACTTTCCCCGCTTCCAACAGAGCCTTGCTCTAATTGTACTGCACATCGTTGATATAGGCCATGGTCTCATTTTGGTACTCATACATATGTTCGCAGAGAATGTCTGGGTTGGCCTCGATATCACACAATTGCTCAATTATTGTGTCAAGGGAGGTGTTTTTTCTATGCGGACTCGAGTGTGGGCTTGGGCATGCACTACCTCACCTCCCACGTCATCCTTGTTCATCTCCTCTGCTTGTCAGCCTGAGCACCCTACTACCCACGGAGGCCACCACCTCGTTGAGCATGCCCATGTTGGCATATCATCTTTGTCACTTGCACCTAATGAAATCCCCACTAAGGCCAAGCAATAGGGGAAAAGACCCACCCGAGGAGCACCCTATGTAGGGAACCACTTAACCACACACACCCCAACCCTGGCACAACAACAGAATTTCCCCAAAACACGATATGAGCCTAGGATCCCTGAGAATGGCGAAATCAATCAAATTAACAACACCATAATCGAAAATACGTTGAAGCGGAGGACCATCGACAACTTGGTTCAATGCTGGCCACTCCCTCCTCAAGCACCCACCATGCCTTTGGAATGCGAAGAGTCAAGAAAACCCCAGAATTCTGACCATACTAGGTCAAGAACAAACTCTCCAAACTACATAAACTTCCACCCCACAAGCCAAAGGCCTCCCTTACACCCAAACCACCCTCCAGCAGACCACAAAATCAAAACCCATTAGTCATATTATTTCTCATACCACACAAGGAAAACATTAACATGCAACAAAAACAAATCCCAAAAGGACAAAATTACCTCCACGGTTTCCTTCATACTCCAGAGCTAAGTCCGCATGGTTGGACACCCATAGGCTAAGCCAACGGAAGCTACAAGACGACTAGACAGAGACAATCCATATTCAAGCTCCGACCCAAGATCCCATATGCTGACTTGGTCGACTCTTACTTGCAACATTTCTTGCTTGTGCCACCTTGTAACAGCTCCTAAGACCCAACTTGGCTCTCTAGAGTGTCTCTCTAAATGAACCGAGCAGGTGCAGCGTTCCAAACTGCAATTTTTCATCTCCTAAATGGTGTTTCTACTCACTACAACTATCGCCATGGGAATAAGAACTAACACAATCTCCAAAACATTTGCCAGCAGGCCACCCAACCTCTTGTACTTTCCATACGCTGACTTCATTACAATCATGTGGGAGGGCTTAATTCACCCCAAGATAGCTCGCTTACCAAGTCGATCACCACCAATAGGGAGGAATTGTCCTTATCCACCATTCAGTTTATAATTTCTAGATCTCTTAGATCCAAATCGGAAGAGCCCAAGATTGAATGCCAACATGGGGCAAAATCCTAAGGGCCTTCAGGGATAACCCAATTTTCCAACCCATATGCCACCTTATTCACTGTTCATCTTGTATGTGTAGTGAATATATACGAGAGTCGATGAATTAGATCCATGATCCTTGATGTTTGAGACTTGAGGCGTCAACTTTTGATCAATTTGAAGGTGGGGGAGTCATTGATGATCTTTTGAGCCATATTAATGACTAGGCTTGAATCCCCTAAAAGTTGGATCTTGGTTAATTCCATCTTTCGAGCTAGTTGAATCCCTTTCACAAGGGTTGTTAATTCTGCGACATTGTTAGTCAAGGAATTTTCATTATTTTATTAGAGAAAGAGAGTTTACATCGTGGAGGACTTCAACTCTCCGCGCTTCACTCCGACTGGATTTGTTAGTGAGGAGTGTCGAACAAAAACATAAGAGATGTGCCCATTCATTACATATATCCCATGGACAAAATGGCCAAATCTTCCAAAGTACATACAAAGCTAAAAAGAAACTAGCAATTTTCATATCATGGAGGGGGGTTCTGAGTTTGACCACCATAAGCAACTAGAGGGTTGTGACCTTCCTAAACATGATAGTCAATGTGAGCCCAACGTGCCTCAATTTCATACATTCTCTCATTGTTGTTGTTCTAGTTGTGTCTCACCGATGCCAACTGCTCCAGAATCTTGCTCTAACTGTACTGCACATCATTGATGTAGGCCACGATCTCATTCTGGTCCTCGTATCTATGTTCGCGAAGGATGTCCAGGTTGGCCTAGATATCCTGCAATTGCTCAAATGTTGTGCCAAGGGAGGATTGTTGTTCTACGTGAACTGGAGAGTGGGCTTGGGTATGTGCTACCTCACCTCCCACATCCATACCTCCCACCTCATCCTCATTCATCTCCTTTGCCTTGTTAGCCCGAGCACCCTACTACCCACGAAGGCCACCACCTTGTCGAGCATGCCCATGTTGGCGTATCATCTCTGTCACTTGCACCTGATGAACTCCCCATCAAGGCCAAGCAGTAGGGAAAAATACCCACCTGAGGAGCACCCTATGTAGACACATTGAACCACACACACCCCAACCCTGGCACAACAACAAAATTTCACCAAGTGATGAGATGAGCCCAGGATCCCAAAAACTAGCGAAATCAACAAAATTGACAATACATAGAAATAACAACACCAAGATTGAAAATACCTTGAAGCGGAGGACCAACGACAACTTGGTTCAATGTTGGCCACTCCCTTCTAAAACACCTGCTATGCTTTTGGAATGCCAAGAGCCGACTCACTGAGTAAACCCTAAAATTTCGACCATACTAGGTCGAGAACAAACTCTCCCAACTGCACAAACTTCCACCCCACAAGCCAGAGGCCTCCCTTACACCTGGACCACCCACCAGCAAACCACAGACTCAAAACCCATCACTCATATTATTTCTCATACCACACACGGAAAACATTAACATGCACCACAAATAAAGCCCAAAAGGACAAAATTACCTCCACAGTTGCCTTCATACTCCAGAGCTAAGGCCATGAGGTTGGACACTCGCAGGCTAAGCCAAGGGCAACTACAAGATAGCTAGACAGAGCCAATCCATGTTCAAGCTCCAACCTAGGATCCCATATGATGACTTGGTCAGCTCTTACTTGTAGCATTTCTCTCTCATCCCACCTTGTAACAGCTCCTAAGACCCAACTTGGCTCTCTAGAGAGTCTCTCTAAATGAACCAAGTAGGTGCAACCTTCCAAACCGCAAATTTTCATCTTGTAAATGATGTTTCTGCTCATTGAAACTATCGCCAGGGGAATAAGAACTAACACAATCTCAAGAACATTCGCCAATAGGCCACTCGACCTCTTGTACTTGTCATACCCTGACTTCATTATAACCTTGTGGGAGGGCTTAAATTGCCCTAAGGTGACTCAATTACAAAGTCGGTCACCCCTGGCAAGGAGGAAATGTCCTTATCCACCATTCACTCTATAATTTCTAGATCTCTTGGATCCAAATCGAAAGAACCCAATATTGAATGTCAACATGGGGCAAAATCCTAGTGGCCTTCATGGATACCCAAATTTGCTAGCCAATTTTCCACCTTATTCCTTGTTCATATTGTATATGCAAGGAATACATAAAGGAATATATGAATTAGATCCATGATCCATGATTTCTGAGATTCCAGGTGCCAACTTTTGATTAATTTGAAGGTGGGGGAGCCATTAGTGATCTTTTGAGCCATATTAATGATTAGGCTCAAATCCCCTGAAAGTTGGATCTTGGTTAATTCCGTATTTTGAGCTAGTTGAAGCCCTTTCACAAGGGTTGTTAATTCTGCGACATTGTTGGTTTTTGACCCGCAAGAACCCACATAGATGCCCAAAGGATTCCCTACTAAATCCATAAGGATTCCATTGTACCATGTAGGTTTAGGGTTCCCTTTAGAGGCCCCGTCAAAAGTTATTTTTACAAAACCCTCTGGAGGAGGAATGTAGGTAAATGGGGAGTTGATATGCATACTCCTATCATATGGGAGTTGTTGGAAAATCATTGTTGGAGAAAGGTTCAATTTTGAGAGTAACAAGGCTTCCTCCCTATCGGCTTTCCAATCATCATCAGTCCATCATTCCACTAGAATAGATTCTCGGATATTTTCTTCAGTGGTATGCCAAATTGTCTAAGTTGCTGGTTCTTGATCTTTAAAAATGATTCTATTGCAACCTTTTTAAATGTTACAAAGAAATAATCTTAGAACTAACACCCAGACTTTATTAACAATGGGATTTTTGAATAAGGACATCCTCCATTGCTCTATAGTGTCAACTAGGTTGTTACGCGAGCGATCCAAGTGTCCAAAAGTGCTTTCCACATTTTACCATAAAATATTTACTTCTTGACAGGTATTCAACAAACATTTCATTGTATCCTCATGCTTTTCACAGATTGGGCACCATGATGGTCCAACATATCCTTTTCTAAGGAGGTGATCCCATGTACGAAGTCACCTGTGGCCTACTAGCCATAAAAAATGAGAAACCTTCAGCCAAATGTTTGACTCCTAGATTTTTTCCAAATCAACTCTCGAGGTAGAGAGATGTGATCCGCTATAATATAATAGGTTTGCTTAATTCAGAAAGAGCCATGTGCTCAATATCCCCATCTTAATTTGTCACTATTTTTAGATATTAGGATTCTTCTCTCCTAGAGAATTTTTCTAAAGGTTGACCAATGTCCAATTTTATGGTCTAGCTGCCACTCAGCTCTAGTCTTTCATACTCTCTAGTCTTCTTGGGAATTTCTACATCTCCAATAATCAACAACTATCCTAACATTGTGATTTCTTAGAGCCTCTCTTATTGTTTCCAGATCATTATTATTGTCCAACTTTGGAAGTTGCTGCCATGAGTCCTCCCAGAAATATGTCGAGGCCCTGTCTTGTATTTCCTAGAAGAAGTGATCCCTAATGAGGTGGTTATTCGTTGAAGAAATGTTACATAACATCAATCCCACTAGAAGTTCTGCAGATCTCAATATTTCCATTGGATTTTTATCCTGACTATACTTCCTAGTCGAGATTTGTTTCTTGAGTTTTATGCCTCCCTTGATCCAACACTACCATATTTTAGTGCTAATAACATTGTTGATCAGCTCTGGAATCCTCAGTCCCAGTCCCCCACAGAATTTTGGAAGGCATATCTTATCCCACAATACCAAGCCCATTTCTTCTTTGTACTAGAGCCCTGCCATAGGAATTTCCAAAAGATGGAAATGATCTCCTAATAGATTCCCATGGGGGTGGGGAGAATTGATAGTTGATATATGGGGATCACTTGCATAACTACCCTTAGCAATGTGGCCCAACCTACCAAGTTTAATACTTGAAAAGTCTAGTTGGACAATTTCTTCATGAGTTTACTACAAACCTCCTTCCAATAGGAAATTCTTAGGGGTTATGCTCTCGCATTTTTATTTTTCCTTTGATTTAGAATTCGTATGCAGGTAATTTATGTATGGGGTTAAAACCTACAAATACAAGCTAGATGTTGTTGAATAGGGTTAGGAGTGTTAAAAAATTACAAATTAGATTTTTATTTATTGATAACCATGCTTGACACTTCTTGGAAGTCCTCCAAGATTTCGCCTGGGGCGCGAGCTTTGCAAATCGACGGTTCTCCATAAAGAAAGTTATCATATTGAGCTATTTGTGGGTCATTTGGAGCTCAGTTCTTGGAAATTTCAAGCATTTAAGTTGTCCATATTGGGCTTCCCCCTTGATTAACTGCCCCAAACCTTCGGTTGCAATGATAAACAAGGAAAGGAGAAATGGGGTCACCTTAATGCAGACCCCTGGGGGGACGAAGGTACTCGTGGGGGATCTGTTGAGGAGAATTGAGAAGAAGGGTGTATAGATCAATGATCAAATCCAACAGATCCAGCCCTTAGAGAACTCGAACACTGCCAAGGTACAAGAGAGGAATTTCCAGTGCAAATGGTCATAGGCTTCAGAGAGATCCAATTTGATCAACATTTCGAGTTTTTGCAGCTTCTTAGGGAGTGTATGATTTTGTAGGCTAATAAAATCCCATCAATAATTTTCCTTCCCTCCACAATCCTTGATTGTTTTGGACTAATAATATGGCGTATAAGGGGTTTCTATATTCGAACTATGAATGACGATACGATTTTATAAATCACATTACATAGTGCAATTAGGCAAAATCCATTAGGGTCACTTGCCACGTTCGTCTTTGGGATCAAGATGAGGAAAGTCACATTTAACATTGACCAAACCTGCTTTAGTCTTTGATATTCTCCTACCATGGCCACTATATCTACCCTGAAAAAATTTCAACCTACCTTGAGTAATTCAGATGTGAATCTGTCTAATCCTGGCAATTTGTTGATGGGAATTTCCTTAACTATCGATTCCACTTCCTCAAACAATATTTCTCTCATCACGGTCACATTTTTCTCATCTGAGATTAATCACAGGATGTGATTTGTTACATGATTGATGGTAACCAATATATCATGGTTATCTTTTGACATAAGGTTTGAGAAATGAGAAATCAATCTTGGGTCATTTCCTGATTATTTTCCAATAAGATTTAATCATTGGAGGTGAGAGAGAAAATCATGTTTTTTGTCTATGATTTATCATGGAGTGGTGAAAGAATCTGGCATTATTTTCCCCTTCCTTCAACCATTGGATATGGGACTTTTGTTTCCAGATCACATCCTCTTATTTGTAGTGTTCTTCAAGCTCATACATGATCTTTCCCTCTTCCGCTGCTAAAGCCTCTGAGCGACCTTCTCTTATGATTTGTCTTTGAACTAATTCCTTTTTTTCCTCTAGCTTCTTTTTCTCCACAAGGATATCTCCAAACTATTCTTTGTTCCAAGTTCTGATTTTTAGCTTTAGCTCTTTTAGCTTGCCATTGGAAGTTTTGCATGTTATTCTCCTCTTGGACATAAATTTCCTTCCACCACTCTTTAATTTTATCCACAAATATTGGATTTCTAAGCTAGAAACTCCCAAATATGAAAGGTATATTCTTAGGCGGTGACTTCAGATCTATTTCCATCCAGATAAGCCAGCGATCCGACCCAAGGCTTAGGAGGATCATTACTTCTAAATGGATATCCCAGAGAATTGTCTCTTTAGAGATAAGGAATATGTCTATTCTGCTAACAATTTGTTGATAGTCATCCATCCTGTTATTCCAAGTGTAAATTTCATCGTGGGTCTCTATATCTGTAATCTTTAGAGCATGACTTGTATCATTAAACATTGTACATATAAGATCTACTCTCTGGTCCCCACCCTTTTTCTCATCCATATTACAGATCCTGTTGAAATTCCCCCTCGGAATCCACCCAACGTCTTGGAGGGAGTATTGAATTACCTTTAATTCTTTTAGAAATTGCTCCTTTTTATTTGGGATTGGGGGACTGTAGACTACCATCAAAATGATCTAGTCCTCTAAACCAATACACCTAAATCGTCCAATCAAGCTATGTGTTGCTTCTATCCAATCTTGGAATATAACCTGATGGGGATCCCAAATGACTACAAGATCACCTGTTGTAACTCTAGTGTCGATTGTCATTGGTTCACTTTCTTGCCAACAATTTTGAAGAATCTCAACCATTTTGTCACTTGCAACTTTGGTCACTTGCAACAACACAATTTATGGTATCTCCTTATTGTATTTTTTTAAGTAGTAGAGATTAACTTTACTATTTAAGCCTCGAATGTTCCATGAGAGGATTTTCATTGGGTGAGGTGGAGGGTTCTGGGCTAGTATTCCATAACTTGACTCATCTGGCCAAAGTTCATCAAAAATCCCCTGCTTTCCTCAGAGCTTCCTTTGAAGATTTTATTCCCTTCTTCCCTTTTTTAATTATTGGTAGATCCAAATGGGAAGGACTTTGTTTTCCACTCTCGTTAACATGGATTGGTGGCCTCGAGTCCCCATGTATCTTGGCCAATATTGCACACCATTGTCTAAATAAATTTCAGAAGTGAACTAACTGGTTGGAGGGAATGTCTTTGACATCTTCCTTGACCCAGAATCAAAAGAACTCTATCATCATTTTTTCATCTAAATTCATTCTATTGTTTTTCTCCTCTACTTCCAAGATATTGTTGGTTTGAATTGGAACCTCCTTAAGCTTACGATCTTCCTCTATATCTTCTGGTGATTTCCTATTGGGAGTTACCTTTTCTATTCCTTTGTTTTTTCTTTTCATCCACATCAATGAGTTGTATTTCCATTTATTCTACTTGGCTTTCCACATCACCAAGTTTATCCATCTCCCCCAAAATTGTGAAAATTCATCCATAATTTTCTTCGTTTTCGTTGGAGCCTCATTTTGCGTTAGCACTTCTTTGGCAGGTTGAGTTGTGTGACTGCCTTGTTGAGGTTACCGCTTCCAAGAATTTATGCGTCATCTTGAACCTATTGGTTGGAAACCATCCTCATCCTTAGTCTCTACATGTTTCTACTCCTTTGTTATTGTGAGCGGACAATATTGAAAGAGATACAAATTCATGGCACTGGTTGCATTTTAATGGCACATGCTCATAGTCGATAGGTTGTGCCCATATTGCATCATGGTATTCTAGGTTAATTGACTCCGACAGAGGCTGGGAAATGTTCATGTGCACAAATATGAGCATAGGTTTCATGTCTTCTTCTCTTTGTGATTTTTGAGATCTTCACAAATTCCCAATACCCTTTAAGATATCGAGCTCCCAAAAATATTTGTGCAGAGAGAAAAGGCAAAACCACACTAGGGATGCCAGGTATTTTCCCTTTTTTGAGTTATAACATTCTTCCCAAAAATGAATGAATAAACCCAGATTGTTCATAAAGTATGTCCCAGTCTCAAAAACCCTTTTGCGATCTGATCTGCAAACATAACCGTAAAAAAAAACCTTGCCTCGTAGACGCAACTAGATCAGGTCTTTTGGGTCTCATTTGATTTGGATCCACTACACAATCTCTTGTTATTACATCCAAATTCCCATGAATATAAAAATTAGGGTGTGGTCTTTCATGAACTATAGAGTCTTCTCTAGTCGACTATTGGGTCAGGAATTTTGGGTTTTTGGTCGCTTTCGATGAACATTTCCACCAGGCTTTGACTAGACATTGTACTCCCATTACTGTAGATATCGTTGTATCCGTTAATCCTGGTGTTGCTCCATTCCCGTTGTTGGTTTCATTCTGGGTGTCATTTACCACGTTTCGGTAGGAGCCCCCCCCAAATTGTGGGGTTGCTAATAAGTCAACCAAGCCTAGCGCCTTCAGTACGTTACGGGACCCATTGGCCAAGAGCAAACAAAACTTCTGATGTGATCTGGTGGATCCAACAGACTATGCTGACCTACAAAACACTAGCAAAGCTCTCGGAATGTGCATGAGATGGAGTCATTGGTTATAGGTATTTTATTTATAAATGTAGTGAAAATTGAATTTTGAGTTAAATTATTTTTTTTAGTTGTGAAAATATTTATCTTAAATTTAAAATTAAAATAACTAATTTATTTATATGAAAGTTAATTATGAATTTAATAGTTTTTTTTTTACATTATGTTGACAATTATGTGAATTATGTGTGTGGGAAAAAATAAAAATAACTTATAAGATGAATAAAGAAATATTGGTATTGTGCAGAAGGAAATCTCATCATTCACTTACTAGAGGCATTAAATGAATTTATAATAAGATTGTAACAAGGATCTTATATCATCCTTGTTTTTGGGTTTAGACATGTGGTACAACGACAAATTTGGTCTCAAATAATTCATGTTCAAATTTCATGAAAGGTGACTATATCGATATTGTGTATAGATAAACTTATATATAAGATATTTACTACAAAATCTCTTTATAAAGTGAAGCATAGTTAAAGAGATAGAAGGGGCAAAGAAAATATTAAATATATCATCTCATGGAATCTTCTAGTTCAATTTCATTCCTTCTTTCTTGAAAGGAATTAACTACTAAACAAATCGAATAAATCCATGAATCTTCAAATATTGCACCTCGTGGATTTATTAATAGTTAAAAAGCTAAGATATCTAGAGTCAGGATTAACTTTAATGAATGTGAAAGTAATACTAATGATCCATGTGTAATATATCCTTTGACTTTGTTCTATCAACGATTTGAAGGATGCAATTTTTTTCTTTCGCAAGGGTTTTCTCAATGCATTATATTTTGATGTGACCATAGACAACAAAGAAAGTTAAATGGTGGTGATGATGATTAACGTCCATTAAGAAAAATTTATGGTAATGTGTTTCATTATATGAAATATTAAGAAAAAAATTTGATTATTAACTATATTTAATATACAATATAAAACTA
>APFE031430187.1:0-15411 GCA_000404065.3 Pinus taeda | reverse complement strand
TTTATTTATATTCATCTTAAATATGAATTTGATAGTTTAAAATAAATAATTTATTTATATTCATCTTAAATATGAATTTGATAGTTTTTCTTTACATTGTATTCAGAATTATATGTATCTGCATGTAAAAAAACAAAAAAATACTACAAAGGTGCATAAGGAAACAATATTATTGTGCAAAAAGAATAACATTGTTTCCTTGTATCATTGTACCAACCTCATGAAAATTCCATGTAATAAAAGTTAATAAAGGCAAAATTATAACCACGGTTGATGGGACACTTATTCCAAGTTGGATTTTGAGCAAGACATCCTAGTGTGGATGTTCATTTGGTTTATTATGGCTAAGGCATTTGGAAAGGAAAAATGGCATTTTTGCCACATTTATTTATGAAAATAATGGAAATTAGGAGAAAACGAAGGTGAAAGGTCACAGGTTGCATGTGAAGAGGAAAATGAAAGAAAATAATAGAAAATAAAGAAAATAGAGGCTTAATTAATAAAAAGTCTTATGAGAATCAATTGGTACCTTTTGTCAGTTCAGTTTTGGATCTCCCTCATTATTCTCTCTCTCACTCTTGGACACTTAGAGTTTTCTTGGAGCACTTTGGCATTGGATCAAGAAAGGCAAAGAAGGAAAGAGGAAGGAAGAGCTAGATCAAGCAGTTACAACATGATTCTTTATAGGTATTGATTTTCATGTGTGGTTTTCTTGTTATATTTGGAATGCATGGTGTTGCATGTGTGTTCTTAGTTCTCTTTCTGTCATTGGCATGGGTTTTTCCTGGTGTGACAGTGTCTTCCATCCTAGCCTTGCCATTTCTGGATAGTCATGGTGTGATGGGGTTCTCATGTTTTGGTTGAGATGGATTGTCGAATGGATTCAAAGCTGAGTGAGGTGGATCTATAATAAAAAAATGCATGGCCTAGTAACCCCTGAACCGGACTATGGGTTGCGATAAAGCCAGATTTTGTGTTTCCTCAGTGGGCCTGATAATATTCAATCGGTGAATGGTGTCTCCTTTCAGGCGCCTTCATCATTAAGGTATGCCATATATCTAAACTTGTAGATAGAGAATGTTCACTAATATCTATCCTATAAATCGAGAGATCTAATACAATTTTTTTTACATATTTGATTGTACGTACAGAGTGCCCATCTGAATGTAAACGTAGATGTTCAAAGACAAGGAAGACAACCTACATGGAATCTGTTAGTATTGTTGCAAGAAGTATCTTTGTGCTCCCCCGGGCACTTATGGGAACAAGGATTTTTGTCCTTGTTACAACAACTAGAAGACCAAGGAGGGAGGACCCAAATGTCCCTAAGAAAGGGAGTGAGTGAGGTTGTTTTTACTATCAAATAGGAGAAGTAATTTTGTGTGAAAGTTTCTGTGGAATTGTTACATCCATGAGAAGATTACCATGGTCTATAAGATGAAGCATCCCTCTAACTCAATTGTTTAGTTAGCTCTCTAATTGGATGCATGTCATAAGTTCAATTATCACTTATTGTCTTGGTAGATTTCAAATTTTGAATAGATTGACATTATTAAACATTTGATTTCACTTATTGTGCAGGGGATCGGTTCTTTAATTTTACTTTTGTTATATATATATATATATATATATCATTTTTCTTTTTCGCTGTCACATGCAAAATAACGATCTCTATAATTTCAATTATGAACTCTTAGCATTTGCTTTCACTTAACGATAAGGGAATATTGCAATGAAATAAAAAGAATGAATGCAATGAAATAAAAAGGATGAAGACAGATGAAAAATGTGATAAAAAATTAGGGTGGAAAGCAAGTTGATGGAAAAGAGTAGTTAGTTTGATTTTATGTTTTTTTTAATTAATATTTAAGGAGATATGAATTGATACCTTTTTAAGAGTATATTCTCAAATTAGAATTAATATCTATATTTAATTTCATGTTATTAATAATATTATGGATAATTACTCATGTAGTAATTGTGGTGGATATTTTAATATTATCAAAAGTGAAACTAGAAACTAAATAAAAAAGTTGACTTACTCATCTTAATTAGATTTATAAAATCTAATTAAGATTAAAAAAAAAAAAAACCTTTTTTTGCGGTTTTTTTGCAAAGTGCAATGTTGTATATTTCATATGAAACATAACTATTGTCAACCTCTATCATGTTATTTGCCCAAATTGAATTTGGGTGGGGAGGATTTAATTACCTCTTCCCATTTACTAGGAATAAACCCAATTAACTTAAAACAAAAAAAATACTTCATTTGATTTCACAGGTAAAATAACAATTTAAACCAATCGAAGTTGGTCTCTCACTTTAATTTTGATTTAAATTTATATTGTATACACATGAAAGTCACTGAAATCGTTGAAAGAATTATCAATGCAAAA
Organism: Pinus taeda; assembly: GCA_000404065.3. NCBI lineage: Eukaryota > Viridiplantae > Streptophyta > Pinopsida > Pinales > Pinaceae > Pinus > Pinus taeda. Next base: position 13,015 of record APFE031430187.1, on the reverse strand, counting down.
TTATTTCATGTTATTTACAAGTTGATATTACTGCTGATATCATTTGTAGGAATATTTGTCAACTAAAACTGACAGTTTAACTAAACCCTACACTACAAGGAAAAGACCTCTACCGAAGGCTTTTGCGGAAGCCCTTATAAAATAGCCCAAAAATATGTTTGTAGCGAAGTTGGGTGAGCAGTGGTTTTAGGGAATATTTTTTGATGGTGCATCTATAATACAATAACACACATGTGTGTTACTATAATTATACGCATCGATGCTTAATAGCATATGGTGCACCATGGTAGAGTTATTTAACAAATAAAAAACGGTGTGCTAAGTAAATAATGTCAACCGGTGTGTATATGACTCGATAGCACCGAAAAAGGGTTAAATTTGAAAAAAAAAGTTAGTCGTAAAATTCATTTACCAATTTGGTGCTATACTCTCACGATGACCTGATGCTAAACCCATATACAAACACCTCAGTGCATAAACAATATGGTGCATTGTTGTGAGGTTTTTAATTTAAAAATAGCGGTGCACTACTTATCTTATACGCACTAGTGTCGTTAACTAAAGTGAAGACTTCGACGCTTAATAGAAAATGGTGCATCGTTGCAGGGTTATTTTTTATACAAATAAAAAAAATAGTGCACTACGTATATAAGGCACAATTGTGTGTATAATATCTGATAGCACCAAAGAAGGGTTATTTTTTTTAAATGTCAGTGGTAAGATTCATTTTCATCATTTCAGTGCTATACTCACATAACACACCGATGATTTCCCTTTTTACGAAATTTCTGGTGCGTAAAAACATGGTGCACTATGGAAATGTTTTTTATTTAAAAAACATCAGTGTGTTACTCATATAATAAGCATTAGTGCCATTGTTAAATACATCCTTATTCTTAATATACAATGGTGCACCGTTCAAGGGTTATTTTTTTAAAAATAAAAAATGATGTGCTAAGCAACTCTGGAGCACCGGTGCATATACTAGTCGATAACACCATACTAGTTTTAAATTTAAAAAATTGTCGGTCATAAAATTCATTTTCAACATTCTCGTGCTATACTCTCATGTAGCCTTGGTGATATGACCGTTTTTTAACGCCCCAATGCATATAGAACATGGTGAACCATTGCAACACTTCTAACTTAAAAATAATGGTGCGCTAGGTGAAACTAGAGCACCAGTGCGTATACTATTAGATAGCACCAGACAAAAGTTAAATTTTAAAAAATGTCGGCCGTAAAATTCATTTTCATTATTTCAGCCTCATACTACCATGAAGCACTGATGTTATTCTTATTTTTAAATGCCCAGGTACATAAATAACATTGTGCACCACGATAAGGTTTTTAATTTAAAAAATTGCAGTGCACTTCTTAAATAGTCCACATTGGTCGTCGGGTACTCAAGCGCATCGGAACAAGGTTAAATAAAAAAACCTTACCAGTCGTAAAATTCATTTTTACCATTTGCAATGTTGTATAGTTCTCAAGCGTCGATGCTACTTTTGCCTTTGTGAAATAGCCTGCCATTGATGCTTCTCTTGCTTGCCATCCTTTTGTCCATTGCTAACTGCCTCCCTTTCAAATTTTGTCAAATGGTGGTCAATTTTTTTTTTTTCACTTATGTGGAAACCATGTCTCCCCAATGAGAAAATGTCTATGTAATGTTTATGTTTCTCGCTAAATTAAATTTTTAGCAGAGTATAATTCAAAATTAAGTAAAAAAATGCATCGTTTTCTATATTTTTTTTATTTTCAGTGCATTCAAGAGGTTCGGCTTACAATTTTCACTGTGCACCCTGTAAATTTATAGGGTGCACCGATTTGTAACATTAATGCACTGTAGTTTTTTAATATTATTTAGCATGTTTGGTAAATAGAAAAGCACTAGACCGTGAAGTTTCATGATGCACCACTTTAAAAATTATAATGTTTACAGTGGCATATCTGGTAAAATTAACTTCATGGTGCATTTATTTTTACCAAACGCACTGCATAATATTAAAAAATTATAGCTCGATGTGTCTGTTAATATGAATGTTCAAATGTGGTGCGTTGACGTAAAATTAATGCATTGGTGTGGAACATTATGTCGACACATCACACTGAAAATTAAAAATAAATAATGTTATGTACATATGCAAACTGAAAATGGTGCATCAAGTCAATGTACGCACCATATTCGATGCATTCCTATATTTTTCATGCACCATGTCCGGTGCATTTTTGGCGCACTATAGTTGAATTTTTCTTTTAATTGAAAGTTATATGTTCATATTTATAAACACATTTTTCATTTAATAAAAAAAATGTTTTATGTATGGAGTTGATGTATTTTATATGTCAATCATGTATAGATGTCAAAGAAGAGAGAACCAACAATAGCAGGAGCAAAGGGTTGATCAATATAATGTGGTACAACAACGGGAGGCACGAGAGAGGGAGAGAAATTTGTACCCTCACCCTATTACGACATCCACCCAAGGACTCTTGAGGAATGTAGGCCTCCTTAAGTACTATGAGGAGGATACATCTCTAAAGGGGCATTCTGGCTTGTTGGTCGAGTTGATCCATCGGTGGGTTTTCCACCTACAACCTTTTCATGTTGGTCCTGACATTTTGTTACAACCCACTAAGAAAGACATATATTTTATCACTAGCCTATCTAGGAGAGGGGATAATTTTCCCTAGATCCTCGATGTCCCCCTAGGTTTTGTAGTAGAGATCCAACTGACCTACTTCCAAAGATATGTTGGGGATCATGTAGTTTCTCTGGCAGATTTTTAGGGGTTTAGTGTACACCTACGAATCTCTTCTTTTGGTGTAGAAGAGGTTAGGTGCCTCTCACTATTGGTGACTATCATTGCACACCATACCAGTGATGGACAATGCATTAGTTTCCCTCTTTTGTTTTACGTTCATTTTTTGGCGCAGAGGCCACGATGAATCAGATGGTCTGCCATTTTTTTGCGGCAGTTTTGTAAATATGTAGTAGATGTCGTTCTATGATACATGAGAGGTCGAACTTCCCTTTTGCTTCTGAGTTGCTTTGTTTATTTTCTAAGAGGTTTCTAGAGACGAGCCCTACTTTTGATCACCGCCCTCCTATGTTGATGATTGAGGTATGTATGTACATGTCGGGTGAGATGATGTCTAAGAGGGGTCAACCGAAGCATCCACTAGGATTTCCACTGACACATTGGCGCTACTAGCCAATGAGGCCAACCACATGTTCATCATGGTGCCATGTGCTTACATGGGGATGGATTGGTGACCGTGTCCCAACATCCTCTTCACACAGGATGACACAACATATGATAGAGTTAATATTATTGTTTTCTTTAAATAAATCTAGTTTCATTTAATTGTCTTAATTATTTAGAATAAAATTTATTCTAGCACGTTCTTTAACTTGTTTTATTAAATTGTTTAATGAAATTTTCTAAATATTGTTGTGTACTATATATTTTGTAGATATTGTGGTGGCCTAGGTGCAGGTGATATTGACAAACATTCAAACCCTGCTACAACTTCCTCTAGTCCTGGCAGAATCCCTTCATTTTTCTCCACTAGAGTATCAGTCATCTATTTCTAGACTGACTGTTTAATTAATTTTTCCCTTTTTGGCCGCTACAACCAATCCTTTTTTATTAATAGCCAAATCTTTGTTATCGGCACTTAACACTATCGGGCCTGTTTCCCAAAAGACATGTATTAATACCTAAAATACAACATCAGCGCGGTTATTCCATAAGAAATGGAATAACACTATCGCGCTTCGCTATCGGCAGTTATAATACTTCGGTAACATTTTGAGATTCACTAAGTTAGAAAACTCCTCCAAGAACCGTAAATTTCCACTAAACCTCCACTAGTTCGGACCCGGCGGTGATATAAACCATAGCTTAATAAAACTTGAAATCTGCCTTTAGAAACTCGAAACCATACAACTTAGCCGATTTTCTTTATAAATCAGGGCCACAACACTTTAGCGAAAATACATAGAATTACATGGAAAACAACGCGCCAACACAAAAGCCGGACTTTAAAGATTATATACCCATGTTTATAATTGTCATCGACTCCTCTTCTTCACCGTTGATCTATCCAAGATCCAACTGTTACAATACTCCGTGATCTCGAACCTTCTCCACCTCTGTCAACCGTCAATCTCACACCAACAGATCTGACGGCTCACAAACATATCGACTAGCCAACCTGCGCACCTTAAACCCACCTAATAAGTGGTTTCTCTCGCTCTCCTCTCTGCTATGTGGCACGTTCTGTATGGAATCGGAGCCCAAACAATGAATACCACTTACGGTCTTTCTTGCACCCGATAACCACTTGGGGTTTCTTCAAACCACCTTGTTAACAGTTGGTTGATTTCCGTGCCAAACACCATTGATCTGCCTCGGTCTCTATCTATGGTTTTCCCTCTACAAATCTCAACTTTCCGCTTGATATATTGATAAACTCAGTTTAAAAGGAAAAACAAGGAATTTAACACAATCGACACAGTTTTAACCAATTTCACAAAACACCATTTAAAACTTGGAAATTCACAATAAAATAGAGATTTCGAAGGAGATTATCCTTAAGGATTTGACAGAGAATTTATCATTGACATACACAGAACTAAATCTTCCAAATCTACCGAATTCGCTCTAAGGAAGCCAAATTTCTTCAACAATCAAAATCCCTTTACAATAGCGTGAAAATTACATAAGTACTGGTTCATCCTAACAACCAGATCCTAATTCAAAGGCTAAAATTTATTAATCCTATCTGTTCTATGAGGCATTCTCCTCGAGAATCTCCACTACAACTAACTAACTAAAAATTATTACATCATGATCAAATCCTATATTCTAGCTCTATGCTTAGCTAGAAAAAACATGGAAATTGATGGCTAAAGGATCCCACTCCTTTGCTTGTAGATTTTTTTGTATTTTTGGAATAATTCTTCGAATTTGTATTCAAGCCTTATGCTCCTGTATCAGACTCCTGAGGAAAAAATTCTTCATGGGCTCTTGTCCATGAGTTCTTCTACAGAATTGCCCAATTTCTGTAGTATGCTTTTTGTTACCCTAGTAGCTTCAGCAATTGGCCGATCCTTCCATTTTATCAAATACTGAAAGTACTCATTTCCTCTGGTTTTCTTGAACACTTTCTTGTCCAAAATCCTTTCTAGCTGTAATTCCTTTGTTTTAGGTAACTGTTTTACCCAGTCAATTTCCTGTGTCTCTTAGTCTTCTTTTGTATCATTTGCAATTTCACCTTCATACTTGTACAAATCACCAACATTGAAAATTGGAGATATTCCAACATCAGGGGGTAATTCAATTTCATATGCATTTGCAGAAAATTTCCTTAATACTCTACATGGTCCAATTTTCTTGAACTTCAATTTGTTATACTCCCTCTTTGGAAATATTTCCTTTCTTAGATGTGTTAAAACCAAATCTCCAACTTCAAAGTTCACTTCTCTTCTTCTCATTCCTACTATGTTTTTGTACTTGATGTTGCTATCCTTCAGCTGTTGTTTCACCTGTTCATGTATTTCTTGTATTTCTGAAGCAAAATCTTCTCCCTCTGCACTTCTCATCTCATATTTTCCTAAGTTTCTTAACTCAGATACTCCTCTTGGATGCATTCCATAAACTATGTGGAATGGACTCTACCTTATACTCCTGTCAGGTGAGTCATTATATGCATATTCAGCCTGTGCCAACACTTGATCCCACTGCTTTGGATTTTTTGCAGTAAGACTCCTTAAGAGATTACCCAAACTCTTGTTCACAACTTCAGTCTGTCTATCAGTCTATGGATGATAGGCAAAACTGAAACTCAGTTTAGTTCCCAACTTTTTCCATAGTGTCCTCGAGAAATGTCCAACAAATTTTGAATCCCTGTCTGAGACAATACTCTTAGGCAACCCATGCAATCTTACAATCTCCTTGAAAAACAAATTAGCAATGTGAGTAGCATCACTAGTTTTACAACATGGAATAAAATGTGTCATTTCTTAAAATCTATCCACTACAACAAAAATTGAATCATTCCCTCTTTGAGTCTTTGGTAAGCCCAAAACAAAATCCATACTCACCATATCCCAAGGCCTATCTGGAATTGGTAATGGAACATACAAACCTGTGTTTTGGCTTCTTCGATTGCATATTGACAAACTTTACAAGTTTTCACATACTTTTCCACTTCAGATCTCATTTTCGACCAGAAATAAAATTTGTTCAATTGTTCATAAGTCTTATCTATACCAAAATGTCCTGTAATTCCACCACTATGTTTCTCTTTGATTAAGTTCTCCCTCATAGAACAATTTGGTATGCATAATTGATTTCTCTTAAACAACAATCCATCTTGTAAGAAATAATCCAACCATTTATTCCTATCCATCAAAATAGGATTCTTACAAGCTTCAAATGCCTCTTTAAAATCTAAATTTGTCTCATACAATTCTTTAAGAAAATCAAAACCCAACACTTGAATTTGACTTTCTAGAAGTAATGTATTTCTCCTACTTAAAGCATCTGCAACTTTGTTTGATTGGCCATTTATATGCTTCAAGACAAAATGAAATCCCTTAAGATAGTCTACCCATTTGGCATGTTTCCGGTTAAGCTTTGGTTGCTGCATAATATACTGCAATGTATGGCTATCTGAATAAAGTATGAATTCTTTTGACATTAGATAATGTCTCCACTTCTTCAATGACTGCACAACTACATAAAACTCTTTATCATAAGAAGGATACTTCTTCTTTGAATCATTCATCTTTTCACTAAAATAAGCTATAGGTCTATCTTCCTGACTTAAAACACCTCCAATAGCTTCTCCACTGGCATCACATTTCACTTGGAAAGGTTTACTAAAATCAAGTAGAACCAAAATAGGTTTTTCAGTGATCTTCTTCTTCAACAGCTGAAAATTCTTTTTTGCCTCAGCAATCCATCTAAATAGTTGTTTATCCTTCTTTATAGTCTCAATAATAGGAGCATTGATCTTACTAAATTCTTTATGAATTTCAAATAAAAACTAGCAAGACCATGAAAACTTCTTACCTCAAAGATACTTTTAGGTGAAGACACTCCATGATTGCCTCGATCTTCTCTGGATCCATCTTCAATCCTTTAGCAAAAACAACAAAACCCAAATACACTAATTCCTCTTTCATGAATGAACATTTCTTCAAATTCAACAATAATTTCTCTTGATGTAACCTTTGTAAGACATAATTCAAATGTCTCATATGCTCCTCCTTAGACTTGTTGTAAACTAATATATCGTCCAAATATACTATTACAAATTTACCAATTCACTCCTTAAGAACTTCATTCATGAGTCCCATAAATGTACTTGGTGCATTTGACAACCCAAGAGGCATTACTCTCCATTCATACAATCCTTCATTTGTCTTAAAAGCAGTTTTCCACTCATCCCCTTCTCTTATCCTTATCTGATGATACCCACTCTTAAGATCTAGTTTTGTAAAATACTTTGCTCCACTCAAACAATCCATCAAATCTTCAATTCTAGGTAAAGGAAATTTGTACCTGATTGTGATTTTATTGATGGCTCTTGAATTAGTACACATTCTCGAGCCTCCATCCTTCTTCGGACTCAACACTGTTGGTACTACACAAAGACTCAAACTTTCTCTGATCAGTCCTTTGTCAAGCAGTTCCTGAATCTGCTTCCTAACCTCTTCATTTTTTGTGGGAGTCATTCTATAAGTTGCTTTGTTTGGTAGATTTTTTCCAGGAATCAAATCTATATGATGGCTAATTCTTCTGATGGGTGGTAACTCATTAGGCAAATCATAAACAATGATATCACAATAGTTGTCCAACATTTCTTGAATTTCAACGGGTAAATCAGAAACTTTGGTAGAAGTCATTATTATCTTGGGCTTGCAAATTACAACAAAATTTATCTCATTCTCTTCAATCTTCTGTAAGTATTCCTTTCCTACTAGAAATAGAGATTTTGGATCAGTGTTCTTTCCTGATGCATCCTCTTCTCCCATAGGCAGCAATGTATGATTGATACCATCTTTACCAAACTTGTAGGTGTTTCTTTTCCCATCATTCATAGCTCCTCTGTCATATTACTAAGATCTTCCAAGAAATATGTGACACACATCCATAGGCATCACACCACATACAATTTTATCCTTATACTTGTCCAACTGCAACTCCACTTCACACTGTTCATTCACTAACAACTAATGTCCCTTTTGTAACCATGACACCCTGCAAGGTGTTGGATGTCTCATTGTCTTCAACTTCAATTTCTCCACTACTTTTGTAGAGACCAAATTATCAGTGCTACCACTATCAATAATCATCCAACAGCATTTCCCTTGAACCTTACACATTGTTCTGAACAAAGTATTTATTTGTGATGGTTCAACTATCTCCTTTGCTGGCTTGAGTAAAACTTTATTGACTACCAAAGATTCTCGTCTCTCTGGTACATTTTCTTCTTCTGTCACTATTACTGCTTCTTCCTCAACTTGAGCAACAATTGCATTCCTTTGACTTGTTCCTACATTCTCTGGGCACTCAAAAGCTTTGTGTCCCAGTATGTTACATCTGTAACATCTTAATTCTCTTCCTCTGCCTATGCCTCCTCTTCCTCTAGAAAAACTCCCTCTACCACCTGCATCACCTCCTGTGGTTGCATGCTGGTTTGAGCTGCTGCTAGATCCATATTTAGGTGTTGTAGATCTTCCTCTACCACCTTGATTTCCTTTTCCTTGGAAAGTACCTCTTCCTCTGGTAGACTGCTTCCTCATGAGTTTTTCTTCAGCTTTCAGTACCGTCTGATAAGCTTCTTCTACTATTTTAGGAGACAGTATACTTATCTCATCTTGAATGTCCATCTTAAGACCATTCACATATCTAGCCACCTTCTCATTTGTATCTTGAGTTTGTCCATCTCTTATACTTACCTTATAGAATTCTTATGTATATTCTCTCACTTTCATAGACCTCTATCTAAGATTTTGCATCTGTCTGAACAAGGATTGCTGATAATTACTTGGTAGAAACTTACCTCTTAGCTGTACTACCATCCTATTCCAATTTCTGATTGGTTTCTTTCCAAGACTCTTTCTTTCTGCCTGCACTCCATCCCACCAAAGTGTTGCATGTCCTTTTAGCTTGGTGACAGCAAACTTTACTTTCTTCTCATCTTCAGTCTCTTCATAGTCAAAGAAATTCTCCATGCCATTAATCCAGTCTATCAATTCTTCTCGATTCAATCCTCCTTCATATATTGAAACCTCATTTTTCGGCCTATCTGTGGATCTCAACACTGATTGGAAGAATCTCATCTCAGGAGTAACTGCTACATTTTCCTCCTCTTCTTAAGTTTCAACCTCGGGCTCACTAACATCTCCATCATATATATTTCTCCTTGTTGTTGATGCTTCTAATATAGCCTGCATTTGTTGCATAGCTTCCATCACCTCAGCATTTGAATCTGGTCGTCCTCTTCTACCACGTCCTCATCCTCTTCCAACTCTGAATCCATATTAAATTTCCTTCTCTTTCTTCTAAGATTCAATTCAGTGTCAATAGGTTGCTCTGATACCACTAATGGTGGCTTGGGTGCAGGCGATATTGACAAATGTTCAAACCCTTATACAACTTCCTCTAGTCCTGGTAGAATCCCTTCATTTTTCTCGACTGGAGTATCATTCATCTATTTATAGACTGTCTGTTTAATTAATTTTTCCCTTTTTGGCCACTACAACCAATCCTTTTTTATTAATAGCCAAACCTTCATTATCGGCACTTAACACTATCATGCATGTTTCCCAAAAGAAATGTGTTAATACCCAAAATACAACATCAGCGGGGTTATTCCATAAAAAATGGAATAACACTATCGTACTTCGCTATCGGCAGTTACAATACACCGATAACCTTTTGAGCTTCACTAAGTTAGCAAACTCCTCCAAGAACCGTAAAGTTCCACTAAACCTCCACTAGTTGAGACCCGATGGTGATATAAACCATAGCTTAATAAAACTTGAAATCTGCCTTTAGAAACCCAGAACCATACAACTTAACCGATTTTCTTTATAAATCAAGGCCACAACAATTTAGCGGAAATACATAGAATTACATAGAAAACAACACGCCAACACAAAAGTCAGACTTTAAAGATTATATACCTGCGTTTATAATTTTCGTTGGCTCCTCTTCTTCACCGTTGATCTATCCAAGATCCAATGGTTACAATACTCCCTGATATCGAACCTTCACCACCTCTGTCAACCGTCGATCTCACACCAACAGATCTGACATCTCACAAACATATCGGCCGGCTAACCTGTGCACCTTAAACCCACCCGATAAATGGTTTCTCTCACTCTCCTCTCCGCTACGTGGCACGTTCTGTATGGAATCGAAGCCCAAATGATGAATACCACTTACAGCCTTTCTTGTGCCTGATAACCACTTGGGGTTTCTTCAAACCACCTCGTTCACTGTTGGTTGATTTCCACGCCAAACACCGTTGATCCACCTCGTTCTCTATCTATGGTTTTCCCTCTACAAATCTCAACCTTTTGCTTGATATACTAATAAACTCAGTTTAAAAGGAAAAACACGAAATTTAACAAAATCGACATAGTTTTAACCAATTTCACAAGACACCATTTAAAACTTGGAAATTCACAATAAAACAGAGATTTCGAAGGAGATTATCCTTCGAGATTTGACAGACTATTTATCATTCACATACACAGAACTAAATCTTCCAAATCTAGTGAATTCGCTCCAAGGAAGCCAAATTTCTTCAGCAGTCAAAATCCCTTTACAATAGTGTGAAAATTACATAAGTATTGTTCATCCTAACAACTAGATCCTAATTCAAAGGCTAAAATTATTAATCCTATCTGTTCTGCGAGGCATTCTCCTCGAGAATCTCCACTATAGCTAACTAACTAAAACTTATTACATCATGATCAAATCCTATATTCTAGCTCTATGCTTAACTAGAAAAATCATGGAAATTGATGGCTAAAGGATCCCACTCCTTTGCTTGTAGATTTTACTGTATTTTTGGAATAACTATTCAAATTTGTCTTCAAGCCTTATGCACCTACATCATATTGGAACATTCATTGAGGTCATGCCTCCTCCCCCACTAGATGCAGATGTGAGATTGGTCGAGGTCACAGCGAGTGAGGGACATCCTCGGATGTTGACACCCGTAGGCATGTGGTCGTATATGCCTAATATTAGACTCAGGATGGAGTTAGGTGACCAACTCTCTAGAATTTTGGTTGAGGAGGGAGTTTGCCTTGCAACGACTTGATACATCAGGGCATATCCTAGGCTCCTAGAGCTTTGGAGGGAATTGTCACGCGATATGATGAGTCTTATGCATCATATCGTCGGAGCTACTAGGATATTGGCAACGAGGAGGGATGACCATGCAGCAAATACACAGTCTTCACCCAATACTACCCCATAAAATGATGATTAGGGTGGTGATCCTTTTGGTATTACTCCACTTCCTCCTCATTCACCTCATGACCCATTGCCTATTTCTCCTCAAAGAACATACCATCCACCTCCTACTCCACCTCATGATACTTCAACTCTTGAGGAAGCTGACCATCCATCATCTTCTGCTATAGACTAGGTCGCCACTAATATTGTTGTATCAAATATTTTATAGTAGTTCTTTGACTTGTGTGTGTTTGTATATGGTGGATTTTTTCTATTCATGTTGATGTATTTAATTTTTATGTTGGTGTTGATGTGGTGTTAGGTCATGTTAGATATGTTCATTTAATGTGCTTGCAGATAGATATGTATGTTATAGAAATTATTTGAAATGAGATGTATATTTGAGGATATGTGTGGTGATGATGTTAGACAGTGCTTGTGTTTTGTTAGATGCGATCACGATGATGATACCCTGTTATATTATTAGATTTGTGTGCTAGCTAATGATGTTTATATGTGCTAGAGATGTATATAATTAGATGATGTTAGCACTTTTAAATGTGTATTTTACATTATGTCTATGTTTGTTAAATGGTTATCGTCACGTTGTTTATTTTTATAAAATGATATTTATTATAAATTATTTATTGATGAACTTATATCAAAATTTTATATGTGAAATTACACACAAAAAAACTTACTTTAAATAAAAAATGCAAATATATTTTTATAAATTACAAAGTTTAATATGGTTTAAACTATAATTGTAAAATTACCAAAAATATTTTTATATTGCATAGACAATTCATACATATTCATTCTAACTAATTTTTTATTCAAGCAAGGGTTGCAAGCAGCATACTCCCTTCCTATAGAAAACATAGAAAGAAAACAACATTTATAAACATGTAGATAGTCATTACAAAACAAAATCCATTTTACACACATTTAAATTGTGCAAGCCTCTAAACAAATCAAAAAGTTGTGTCCTATACTTATAATACAATAGTTAAACAATATCTAATTAATATTTGCAATTACTTTTCAAAAATTATATTGCAACATGTGATCATTAAATAAAAATTTCAAAATATTTAAAATAAAATATATATAACTATTTGGTCAATAAAACCAACTATAACTAAAAATAAAAATCATAAAATATTGGATTATAAAAATAACATTGCAATTGTCCACCGGGTCTTGGATAGATGGTGATTAGGTGCTTTGTTAAAACACTCCTTGATGTGAAGTCACCAGTTCAATTCATTGCCCCAATCGGGGTGATATATTGGACGTGATAAAGATGTAATCCAACCAAGCTTACAAAAAAAAAATAACAAAACAATTAATTTGATTTTATAAATTTAATAAATTACAGTTATCAAGGAAGTCACCAGCTCAATTCATTGCCCCAATCGGGGTGATATATTGGACGTGATAAAGATGTAATCCAACCAAGCTTACAAAAAAAAAATAACAAAACAATTAATTTGATTTTATAAATTTAATAAATTACAGTT
>APFE031430185.1:0-10440 GCA_000404065.3 Pinus taeda | reverse complement strand
GTTGTTTTGTTTCTCTAGACAGAGAAGAAAGCGTTATAGGCTCAAATTTTTCTTTTGTTATTTCTTTTGGGAGAAGAAAAGGAAATTTATCAATAGGTTTGATAGGATGCTGAATATTTACTATTCTTTCGAACAGAGAAGAGACAGGAATAAGCTTTTCCTTAGAGGCTATAAGCACTCTGTCAAATTTTTCAGATAATTCTCCAATGGATTCTTGAGTAGATTGTTTCCCTATATCCACTTTCTTTTCAACATCTTCAATTCTTTTTAAAGATTCTTTAACAAAGCTTTTTAATATTGTAGTAGAATAATTTACATAATTCAAAGTCCTATTGATGCTTTTTACAAAAACTTGTAAACTATCAAAACTTTCTTTTACTTCTCTAGCCTTTGCATAGTTCATTTCCAACCCTTTTACTACCGTGTTGGTCTAGTTTATCTATTCATTGGCTCTTTGTATCCTACCATCAATGCCAAAAGCATTATCATCCTTTAAGACCAAGGGAATCGCTTTAGCACTATTTTGTGCTTCTCCTAACATAATGCCTTTGTAACAAGGAAAAGTAGTAGGAGTTTCAATTTTGCTACCATCTATAACAGTTCAAACATGTTTTTCTGAAGATGATTTAGCATCTGCCTTGTGGACATCTGTGCCTTCCAATTTTCTTTTCCATTCATAAAAGGATAACCAAAATTTTGTATTTTTCATCTATGTCTTCCATTCATATGATAGTCTGATATTCTCATGATATGGAGTACTAAGGTCAAAACTTTCAGCCTTAAGATGGGCATATAGATCCCAATTTAGCATATTTTTTATCCATTGATTATCAATCATATGCTTTTTACATCCTTCCAACACTAAGAAGAATTTGTGCATTTCTGGTTTTGAAGGCTTCTTACAATCAGGAGGCACAAAATTATTAAATCTAGACTGAGGGATCAGGTCATCTAGTTGTTCTAGATATCCTAGACTGTATCAAAGCATACCAGAGGGACACATTTTGCTGAACATTTCTTTGAGGCGAGGATCTTCATTTTCCAAGGAATGAAGTTCATGAATCATCATCACATGATCATAATCATGTGAGAATGGAATATCAGAACATTTTGGATTAGGACAGGGAGTTACAGAAGTTGTTGGTGGGGATTCTCCCGTTCTAGGGTGATGGTTTTGATGTATAAAAAATTCAGAAAGATTACTGGAATTTAATTTCTAATTACAGTTTGGACACATAACTTGCAAAGAGGCAAAGTTTACAATCTGGGCATATTCAAATAAATCCATATGCTGGCAATTTATAGATGGTGGATGAGAACTGACAGTATCAATATATTGTGGATCTATGTACATAGATGAAGTTTTACAGGCTAAATCAATTCTTATGTAATCTATGGTGGATCTTCTAGGAAAAGACACTAAAACAGATGATGGTCCTTCATTTATCTTAGCAGAAGTGATTTTTTGCATTGTAGGGGGTTTTGGATTATCTGCAACCTAATGTTCTCATAAACTTAAGTCTTCCCATTCGATAATTTGATGTTTTATCTTTTGATTTTGGGCATCTGTTAGAACAACCACACTGGATTTTGATTCTTTACTGGGAGCATGGAGGACAACAGGATAGAGCGTATCGATATGTCTAAAACAACCATGAGTTTGGATGGCTATATTTTTTTTGTTCTTCTTCATATCAAACCCCGTCATTTGGATTTGGAGTTGCAAAATATCTTTGATGTGTTCATCAAAGATATAGACAAAAAAGTTTGGATAACAATCAAAGTAGACTGATCCATTTGATAATGGAGCAACCATCCCGCCTATTAATGAATCTAAATACTTATTATGTGTCAAGTCTCTGAAAGTGGAAAGAACATAAGTATTCAACCCTCTATGAACTAGGGGATTTATCCCTATTCTTATACATCCCAAGTGTAGATATTTGGTTCCCAACCGATTAGCTTCATTTTAATGGTTTTTAGTATCAAGCAGAGAAATTGTTTGTACAAAATCAAAGTTTTCTTGTATCTGACTAATACTATCCTTAATAGATATTCTGGTTACCGATTTAAGATGGAACATAGACAGATCAACATATACTTATGTAGAGGATATGCTAGGAAAACGCCACTTAGGTGAAGGTTGACTCTCTAAATATTCAAGTTTTGTAGAATTTATAACCCTTTTAGATGATGATCCAAACATATCTTTTGATGGGTTTTCTTCAACTTGTTCTTCAGCTTCAATCTCTCTGAAAGAGATTGATCTTCTAGAATTATCCATTTTATAGATTTATAGATTTTGAGTACTAACCGCAATGAACCAGACATTACTGGCTCTAATTCCAATTTTCTCTATCTTGTTGTCCTCCATGCTCCTAGTAAAGAATCAAAATCCAGTGTGATTGTTCTAACAAATGCCCAAAATCAAAATATAGAACATCAAATTATCAAATGAGAAGACATAAGTTTCCTAGAATATTGAGTTATAGATAATCCAAAACCCTCCACAATACAAAAAATCACTTCTTCTAAGATAAAAGAAAGACCGCCATCTGTTGAGTATATCTGTTGAGTATATCTTTCTAGAAGATCCACCATAAATTACAGCAAAATTGATTTAACCTACAAAACTTCATCTATGTACATAGATCCATAATATATTGATATCACTAAGATACTGCCATCTTATTTAAAAACAGAAACACACTACTTGATTTATTATGGTTTGACTTTAGGAAACACACTACTTGACTTATCATGGTTTGACTTTAGGTAAATTGAATTGAATTAAAAACCGATATGAATTTTTGTGAGCTCCGAAAATGCTAGCCAAAATTGTATATTAATTTCATCATCGATATAAAATATTCCAAATGGATCACACGTACAAAAATAAAATATTAACGCTTCCACCGACCACCTATGGGGATGTTACAGGGTACGAAATGTTATGGCTATTTGATCTGCGCGTCTTTCTATATATATATATAATTATTATTGGTTTAATAATTATATGAAAATGTGATTAATTAAATGAGTTTTTAGAATGAAATTTATTATATTTTATTTATCGATTATGTAGATAATATTTATCTTATTATATTTAGTATTGTCTAAAATAATATAAATTATTATTCTAATACAGCTTACAAGTGACACTTGATATTTGGTTTTGAGTGTATTTTAAGTAAATTGTTCAAATCTTACCATCTTTTTTTTACTATTAACATTAATTCTAGTTTAGATTAGATTTTAAAACTCAATTATGTTTATGGTAGATAAATTAATTTAATTCAGATAAGCATTAAAGTAGATTTAATTAAATATATTTTTTAATTAAATAATTTTTCTTACCAATAATTTTTTTGATTATATATAACTTAATAGATATATATTAATTAAATACATATTACATAACTAATATCATCATTACTTTTTATTGTTTTTACTATTAACTTATATTTAAACAAAGTTGCAAGTTTTTTTAATTTTTATTAAATTATATATAATTTAATTAGTATATATTATTAAATACATATGTACATAACTAATATCACATTACTTTTTATTTATTTTTACTTTAATTTACCTATATTTAAACAAAGTTGTAAGAAATAGTTTATATATAACATCTGTTGAAATTTGAATTCTATAATTTCTAAACATACACCTGCTATATTTTTTTTAGCAATCTATAATTATACTTATTTTCTACATCCATTTACTCAGATGTCTTATACATTTATTACTATATTTCATGCCTTAATTTCAATGTTCGTATACTTAATTTTAATTTAAAAAGAAAAAAGAAAAACATACAATTAAAAGGCATATGATTTCAACATCTCTAGATACAAAGGCCAAGTAGTCAAAATTAACACTAGAAAGTCATATAGGTTCCACTCCATAGACGATAGACTATTTGGCTTATGTACCCAATAAAGCAAGATGTCACGTGAACTTACCAAAGTCAATAGTAATATGTTAGAATTCCATGTATTTCCCTGTACTACAGTTGTAGTTGGTTGATATTTCCTCGGTCTATATAAGTATCTCTATATTGAGCATCAATTTTGGTTTCTTGTGTGGCATCACGAAATTACAAAGATCTATACGGGAGAAAAAATAAAGATATATATAATCAATAAAGCCTGTATTCAAGTCTATGTGTGTAGGAGAGAGACTAGAGTGCTGACATATTTTACTATAATACTCGGAAAATGGCTTCACTCATTGAGATAACAGTTAAAGCAAGATAGGTTTATATATAAGAGTGAAACATTAATTGTACTAATTAGGATAATTTTTTTAATACGTACGCACGCTCTCTATTCACTCTCAACAATGTCAATATTGTTGAGATTTTCATCCTAAAATTATTTTAAAAAATAAAGAAATAATTTTCACCATTGTGCGTTAGTTTTAAAAATGTCACAGTTTAAAAATATCCAATTATAGTATAATAGTAAAATAAATTTGCACAGAAATCATAGTTACTAAAATTGAATTCGAATATGAATTTGATTCAATACGAGAAACAAATGATTACTTTAAATATATAATAAATAACATTTTAGAATTATTTTTATTTTTTAAAATATTTTTATTTTATATTTTAATTTTTCTATTTTATGAAATAATTATTTATGATTTAAAACCTTTTTAATATTACAGATGTATCTAATATTATATAATTTTATTTAAAAAGTTATAAAACAATGTATTATTAGGAAAATGTAACAACCTCAAATAATAAATTTTAATATAACTCTTCAAAATGAAAAATAACATTATTATTATAAATAACTAAAACAACCCAAATCTATTTTTTAGAGTTTTCTACGTAGTTAAAAGTTGCACATTCTACTCACTCCAAAATAGACTGCACGACAGAAACACATCCACACTTTAATTTATGGTTTTAGATTTTGTTAAAGGTGGAGCGTACGACACATACCTACCAAATTTGAAAAAAAATACTACTATAAAAAATTCAATATGGAAAAAATACATTAAATTTAATTATAGCAAAAAATGGAAATTATAAATATTTGTAGCAACATTACTAATTTTGGAAAAAGAATATTGTATCAAATTCAATTATAAAAAATAATTATATATTATATATTTACAATATTTATAAATAAAATTTATTATTCCTTTGTTATAAAAATTCATTATTTTAACCATTGCAAACTTAGTTTTTTCTACTATATTTTATATCAAATTTACTATTTTTCACAAATTACAATTTTTTAATAATTTACTTTACTGTTTACTATATTTTTTATATAGAAATTATGTTTTTTTAATTTTTTCGGAATATCTAATTTCCTATTAATACAAACACCACTTACTGTAATTTTAATAATAAAAATATATATAGTTTTTAAATATTAAATTTTATATGAACAAAGCCATATCGAATTCAAATTATCAAATTTTGAAAAAAAAACAAATCGAACGGGCGTATTTGGCCAATACTGTCATGCCCCCAGGTCGTCGATAGTCTTTTGACCGCTCTTGGTGAGGTGCGGCACCACCGACTACTTTCTTTTCACTAATACTTATGTTTGTGGACTATGCCTAACCACTTATCCTACTTAGTTTGTGTTTCGCAACCAAGTAATTATTATGTTTACCTTTATACCAATGAACACCCATACACATTCATTATCAACGGCAATTATACAAGAGAACACAATTGCACAGTATAAAGGGAGGGGCAACTTCCTGAACAATGAGTCTGCCCGAATAATATATTATACAGTCTTTCAATATTACAAAGTCTTACAAGTATACTTGGAAACACCAAGTTTCATACTTAGCCAAATTTACAACTTCATCACACCACCGTGTGACAACCAAGATCCTTTGTCCAAGTCGGGCAGGTGCACCCTCACACAAGCCCCCTTTTGCACTTTACAACCGAACCTTGTTCTTCTTGCATGACGGGCGGGTGACCTCATCCGAGTCACCTTCGCACAACCAGCAGGCGACCTTCCCCAAGAACACCTTTGAACAATGGGTGGGCACGCCCTCACACGAGTTGCTACCCGCACCCAACAACCAGCGCCTTCACTAAAGTTCTACCGCACTGTTTACTCCTGCATGAAGGATGGACACCTTCACCCGCGCCCTTAACCGATAACCGAATGACGAGCACTCCTTGCCCACTCCTTTCCACCCAATACAACTTTGTGTGATATCCTGTGCGGCCTCGCCCAAGGTTTGGCGCAAAGAGTTGTGCCACTCTTTGCTACGGCTACACTTCCAATCTTCACACCTATTCCTTGTATCTCTTGTGAATGCATTTGAATGTTCGATCAATTGATGATGCCCCAAATGATCCCTCCACGCACATAACATATATGCTCCACAGATGGTCATGCCACCCCTCAGCCAACCTTTGTTGTATCATTCAACCAATGCCTTTGGTTTGCTATTTGCTTGGTCAGCCCATCGACCAACACCCGAACAACAACTTCTCTAATGTCAGCTTGTCTTGATGAATGCCCTTGTCCATCCTTATAAACATATGACTCGCTCCTCACTTCCGTGCGCGCTCCAAGTGTTCGCTCGGTCATCTTTCGTTAGCTCATACACTCTTTTGCTTAGCCAACCCTTCGCACTTCGCACCCGCGAACGAGTCAAGAACCGCACATGCCTACATCCTCCTCCACCTGAAGTCGTTGTCGCCCTTGACAACATCCCATCTTGGTAGCCATCCACCAAGATCAAGATCATCATATCCGAACAGTCTTATCCATGATATCAACTCTTCCACATACTGCAAACATCCCTGCAACATATGTAGAACCACCATCTCCATCATGTCTCGTCCTCATCCTGTAGTCTTTCATCAGATGCTAACACACTTCCATCATGTGCCAACATGTCGACCTCAATAGCAAAATCTCTCTGTCAAACATCACCTCGAATCATCCTGATACGAACACACCTCGCATGCTCATCGTCAAGTGTAGACCTGATAGTCACATCCTTCTGTACACTGCTACCCCTCATGACTCGAACTAGTTGGTTAGTTAATCCAACCTACATCCAAACCACAAGAATGCACATCCTTATGCCACCATCAGTCTTTCCCTGACTTCTACTACATCTCGGACCCATCAAGAATCTATCCAATTCCCATGCTCAGGTCCATGGAAACTCCATCCTATCTGCAACAAGTTCAACCCATGGCCTTGTTGCACAAGAGTGTACAACCTCTCCACTGCCTCATACAACTCTATGTCACAACAGCATCTGCACAACATCCTTTCCCTTGGCATTCCTCATAGTAGGTCCATGAATGACACCTCTACACATGCTCTTGCATAATGTCCCTACATAACTGTCATGCTTCATATCTCCAACCCGATGTCCATGACTCTAATTGTCCATGATGTCCAACCCATGTAGACTCCATCCCAATATCTGGCCATCTGCATCCAAGTCTACAATCTGTCATAAAGAAGCCTCCTCCCAAGGCCCTTTGCTAAGGTGGTGCAGCCCCTTCCAATCAAGGTCCCTGCACCAACAGATCTCCAAGGTTGTCTATAGAGAAAGGAGGGCGAGGAAGTTTCCTCCCTGACTCTCATCCACCCATGTATTAGATTGATGTTGTGTCCTCAAGTATCTGTGCACAACCTCAATCTCCTCACATGTACACCCAAGCTCCCCAAGCTTGGCTTTCGTCAACTGAAAGTCATATATGCCCATAGCATACCTGCAAAAATCCACTATACCAGCCGGATCTCTACCTTCATAATCCTCTCCAACCACTGCTTCTGAAGTAGTACTCGGACCCCCTTCTTTTGTAACTCCATTGTGGAGATCATCAATAAAAGATGTCTCTGTCAAGTGCTTCAAGCTTCGTGAGATTGATCACCCACTTACTTCATCCTTCCTCGCTTTTGCAACGAATTCAATTAGCTTCCCTTCCTTCGTTGTTTGATTCATACTCCCAAGTCCTCTTTGCTCCACATCCTCATGCATCACATTCGGATCTTTGGGATACAAAGTCATAGAATTCATCCTCGATCTATACCCCAAGCAACTCCTTCTATTCATTGGAACCAACATGATTCTTCCCTCAGCTGTGATCAAGAGAATGTCCTAGTAAACCATTGGTATGGCTTGTGCAAGTCTCAAAAAATCTTTCCCCAACACCATAGAATGATCATCCATGTCCACGATCCTCAAGTCTAAATTTCCAAACCACAATCCCACTCTCACCTGAGTGTTTTCCATCACACCAATAACAGCTTTCATGGTAGAGTTGACTGCTTTCAAAGCACTCCATTCCCTCTCCATCTTTACTTTCTTCCCAAAAGACTTTGCTACTCTCCTGCTTAAGAAACTATGACTAGCTCTCGTATCCACCAAATCTACAAATCTCTTGCCCTTCACGGTCACCTGCACAAAGCTCAGCTTCAAGGCATCACCTCCTTCTATCAGCTTTATCTTGTGTCTCACATCAGCAACCTTCTTCAAGAATTCAGCCTAAGAAGTGTCAATTGGCTTATGCTCCATCTTGACATTCCTCCTAAGGTACTTCACTTCCTTGCTTGGCTCTTCTAAGAAACTTGATCTTGGTCTAGCTTGATTCCTTTCAAACTTGTCCTCCATTGCATTCTACTCAAATGCACCAACCAAGTGTCCATTGACTACCTTCATAGAACTAAGCTTCCAAACATCCTCTGGATTGTCTCGATTGGCTTTTGAGTTTTTCAAGTTCCCTCCTTAGTTCCGAACAGCCTTCCTGAATCTTCATGTTCTCAGCCTTCATCGAAACCCAGTTAGAACTCCATCAACCCATCTGTTCCAACACTTTGTACCGGAAGACTTCACTTGCATTATGGCTAAATTCACCTATAGTAGGTTCATCCACCATCTTGCCTTTTAGCCTTCTCCAATTTCCCTGCAAGACATGAACCAACCCTTTTTCCACTTGTATGTGAAATAGCTTCCTTCACCTGCAAGTATCTGTCACCAACTGTGAAGCTTCTTCAAACCTGAATCGGCAGCAATCTTCAACACCAACTCCAACCGAGCTCTGATACCAACTGTCACGACGCCGAAGCCTCGGTAGTCTTTCAACCACTCTTAGTGAGGTGTTGCACCACCGAACACTTTCTTTTCACCAATACTTATGTTTGTGGACTGCGCCTAACCACTTATCCTACTTAGTTTGTGTTTCGCAACCAAGTAATCACTATGTTTTCCTTTATACCAATGAACACCCATACACATTCATTGTCAACAACAATTATACAAGAGAACAAAATTGCACAGTATAAAGGGAGGGGCAACTCCCTGAACAATGAGTCTGCCCGAATAATATATTATACAGTCTTTCAATATTACAAAGCCTTACAGGTATACTTGGAAACACCAAGTTTCATACTTAGCCAAATTTACAACTTCATCACACCACCGTGTGACAACCAAGATCCTTTGCCCAAGTCGGACAGGTGTGCCCTCACACGAGCTACCTTTCGCACTTCACAACCGAACCCTGTTCTTCTTGCATGATGGGCGGGTGACCTCACTCGAGTCACCCATGCACCTTC
Source organism: Pinus taeda (assembly GCA_000404065.3). Taxonomy (NCBI): domain Eukaryota; kingdom Viridiplantae; phylum Streptophyta; class Pinopsida; order Pinales; family Pinaceae; genus Pinus; species Pinus taeda. The sequence goes on along the minus strand of APFE031430185.1, from coordinate 859 downwards.
GCACAATCGGCAGGCGACCTTCCCCAAGAATGCCTTTGAATGATGGGCGGGCATACCCTCACATGAGTCGCTACCCGCGCCCAACAACCGGCACCTTCACGCGAGTTCTACTACACCATTTACTCCTGCACGAAGGATGGACGCCTTCACCCACGCCCTCAACCGATAACCAAACGATGGGCACTCCTTACCCATGCCTTTCCACTTGATACAACTTTCTGCGATATCCACGGTTGGTCATGCCACCCCTTGACCGACCTTTGTCATATCATTCAACTGACGCCTTTGGTTTGCTATTTGCTTGGTCGGCCCATCGACCAATGCCCGAACAACAACTTCTCTATTGTTGGCTTGTCTTGATGAATGCCCTCGTCCATCCTTATAAACATATGACTCGCTCCTCAATTATATGCGCGCTCCAAGTGTTCGCTCAATCATCTTTCATTAGCTCGTGTGCTCTTTTGCTTAGCCAAACCTTCGCACTTCACACCGGCGGATGAGTCAAGAACCGCAGGTCCTTACAAATATGGTCGAACTTGGTAACAAAGATACACATGTTGTTCCAAATTAGACGCTTGCATACCGCGGTAGTCAGGCTACCTTCTTAGTAAGTTTATTCTTGGGTATGTTTACTTTGAGGTATTTCAGCAGAGTAGTAATGATGCCTCATGGGATATGGGAACACAATATAGTAAATAGTGATAAAATTAGAAGGTATAATATAAAATCTTAAGAATGTAGGTCAAAAATGTAAACTAATGATGGAGTGATAATAATATGAAGGCCGAGAAAAGAGAATTTAGTATTTATATGATGAGTAAGTGTTCATATTGCAATTTTTTTTTATTGAATAATTTTT
>APFE031430165.1:172483-185249 GCA_000404065.3 Pinus taeda | reverse complement strand
TTTTCTCTTGTCTACCTTGACCTTGGATGAACTCATATATCATAAAATATCTCAACACTAGGTGTCGTGTAGCCTTTCTTTCAAAGGGTTTTTCATGGAAAGTCTTACTAGCATCTCCCAAAGATTGCACTTTCATTGAACCTTTCCATTGAATGGTCCAAGTTTCCTCACTTTAGGCCTATTATAGACACATATCTATCACAAGTGAGTTATATTGGGACTCCTTCTGTCAGTGAAAATCCAAGAAGAGAAGGGGACTTAGGCTATGGTGACAGTGGGCCTCTGTCCCAAGTTTTGTTGAGCCCTCTAGATTTTGCCTCTCTACAAGGCTTGTTAGTTTGTACAACCACAAACAACTCAAAGATGAATTTCCTTAAATAAAATCTCAGTTCTGACAATTTTGGAGTGACTTTCTAAAAATAGAAAGTCATGTCTAGCATCTCAAGTATGACTTTCCAATAATAGTGAATCACCTTGCATCAATTGGTAATCAACTATAGTTGATGGAAAATCAATTAACTTATCATTTATCAATCTTAATAGTTCAATTTGGACTTAAGCATCAATATTATTAATATTATTATTATTATCCTTTATGATATTATGATATAATTATAAAAAGAATTACAAGTCAGCTTACCTTCATCACCTCAATTACTTCGCACCTCTTTCCTTGATGTCTCACATAACACTATGTAACTCTCTCTCTCTTAATGGTATGTTACACTCTCTCTTACGCACTCAGTAAAGACATGACATATTCCTCTTACACTTGTTAAAGGCATGCCATAAAAGATTCCTCTTACTCTCCTCAACTAAGGCATGCGTACCTCTCCTTAATGGCATAAGTTACTAACGCATGAGTACCTCTCCTTAATGACATACTAAGGCAGGCATTTCTCTCGTTAATGGCATTTGAGAGAGAGAGATGAAGAGACTTGAAGAAGATTGTGAGAGAGAGAGTAAGAGAAGAAATTGGTGAGCCAAGGTTGATTCAGTGTTTCAGTTTTGATTAAATTGAATAGAAGGTTGATTCAAAGTTTGCATTTGCTGTTGCTACCAATGATCTTCATGCTACAACTTGTTCAGATTTGGGTGAACTTACTCATTCTCTTGATCTCTCATTGTACTTTATATCTTTGCTGAACAATTGATATCTAATAGAAGAAGAATTTGGTTGGGTTTTGCCCTTGTCATTTGACCTAAATTCTCTGTATCTCCTTTTGTTCTTGGCTGTCTTATTTGGTTTATGTTCTATTTACAATTTCTTAACTAATATTTTTGTAGAAAGAAGTTTTTGGAATAAGTAATTATTACAACATAAAACATCAGAATTTTAACATTGTATCAGAGCTTTGGTGAAGACAAGCCTAAGAAGATAAGAGCTGTCACTTCTTTACAAAATATTTACTTCAAAGATATCTTGCTGCTGAAATCTGTTGCCCAAGAAGATAAGAGCTATCACTTCTTTGCAGAAATTTTACTTCAAAGAGATCTTACTTTGCCAAAGAAGATAAGAGCTGTCACTTTTTTGCAGAAATTTTGCTTCAAAGAGATCTTACTTGCTGCTGAATTTAGTTTCCCAAGAAGATAAAAGCTATCACTTTGTTGCAAATTTTTTATTTCAAAGAGATCTTAGTTTGCCCAAGAAGACGAGATGTCACTTCTTTGCAAAAGTTTTACTTCAAAGAAATCTTACTTGCTGCTGAAATTTGTTGCCCAAGAAGATAAGAGCTATCACTTCTTTGCATATTTTTTTCTTCAAAGAGATCTTGCTGTTGAAATTTGTTTGACTTGATCAAGATGTCTTCTTCTTACTTCAAGAATGAAGAGAAGCTGAATGATGCTTTCAAATTTTAGTCGATGGAAGGCAAGATTGGATATTACTCTTGAAGAACATAATGTACTGGAATATGTGGAAAACGAGGTAACAGGACCACCATAAAATTTGAATGTTGTTGTCAAGGCTAAGAAGATTATCCTTGATTGAATGATTCTCTTGAGTCAAATCCTTGCTTTGAAGAATCAACTCAAGGACATTAAGATGGACAGGTGAAATGTCAGGAACAACTTCTTGCGTGTTCATAGAGAGACTCGTGCAAGAAGTTCTTGCTTGAGCTACATTTTTCAATAGAGGCATGACATCCTCCCCTTGGCTCCCAACTGTTAAAATCTCTATTCCAACAACCTAGGTAAATTAATTACTTGTGATTTCCTTACTAAAAAATTAATTTATATTGAATTCTTCAGTGCATTGAATAAAATACACTTATTGGAAATTTAGCTGGAAAAAGAAAATCAGTGGAAGGTACAGGAAACCAATCTCCAAAATATACATAGAAATTTTGCCCTTCAAATAGAAACTTTATATTAAAATTATTCCAAGCTTACAATGGCTCCCAAATTGGGGAAATAGTTCACTGAGAAAACAAGAAAAATTATAGCAACTTCTATCTGTTTTGGTGCACTATACAGTCTATATCGCCTTGCCAAAACTTGCTATAAAAACCCTTTCGCTGTTGCTGAAATCTATCTCAAAAATTTGAATGACTGCCCTTTTCTTTTGTTGGTTTGTATGACCTCTTGAGGTTGCCTCTGCCTTGCTATGTACAATCCCTCCAAATTTTGAGAGTCGATTTAATTTCCTTTTGCTATTCACATTGTTTCCTCTTTTCTCCTTTGGACTTCCACATTGAGTGGAAATATTTTATCACTCTCTTGTGTTTTTCTTGTAACACTCTCTCTGTCTTTTGCTTTCACTTTGTCTTTCTTTTATAACATTGAGTTAATGACCAAGTCTCCATAACCTTAATATCTCTATTAGATTGATGATTGAGGTTAAATCTCTTAACAATGGAGATTATATCTAAACCTCTAATGTAAATACTTCACATTTTATTAGACATTAATACCCTCATTAATAAAAAACTCTTCACTCTAATGATTAATTTTAATTATTGTGAATTACAAAATAAAAAAGACCTTTTGGATGACTACGACATGTTCGACACTAGATGTGTGCAAAAGTTCCTATCCAATGCTCCAAACATTACACTCCCTCTTAGGGAGGAAGGAACTTCTTGAAAAGCGACTTGGGATTGGCTTTCCCTCTAGTCTTGGCACAATATGCCACACATCATCCCCCACCATGGCATTCCTCCAAACCTGTTGGTTTATTACTTCTTCAATGATGTTACTTATTAGTGCCACGTAGTTCAAATACTTCTTTTGAGGATTGCTTTCCTTGACTACACTGCTTGGACCCTCTATATGCTCCTGATCACTTAATGTCTGCATGAACCATCGAGGTCCCTTAACAGAACTTGATGGAGCTAATCTCTCCTTGTCATTTGAAGGTCAACTTCCTAAACTGGAATTTGTTGAACCAGGTTCAACCTTCAAAGTTTCTTGCTCCTTGTCCTTTGTCATGGGTATGGTCTCATGTGACTTTCTGGATGCAAGGTCCTTGAAAATCACATTTTGGCTCACCATAGTCCTCCATTATGCTGGAATGAAAATTCTATAAGCCTTCGAAGTCTTGCTCTATCCCATAAACACTCCCTTTATGTTGGAGTGCTCCATCTTGGCCCTATACAATGGACAATCAAAGATATATAAGTGGATCACCTTTGGCTTCACAACAATGAATGCTTCTTCTAGTGTCTTGTCCTCCAAGATCCTGTATGGAATCTTGTGAATGCCTCTGGCCAAAGGAACACGAGCAAATCTTAATCATGGATCAAAGCCTTAACAACCCCTATGATTGACTTTGTTCTCTCTTTGCAACTGCACTCTGTTGTGGGTTGTAAGATACGATTAACTCCCTCTTAATTCCTGCCTCCTTGTTGAAATCCTTGAAGTCATTGGAGGTATACTCACCCCCATTGTTTGCCCTTAGGACCTTGATCTTCTTTGCTATCTGGTTCTCCACAACAATCTTGAACTCTTGAAATTGATCATGTCTTCCTAGAGAAGTCATCAACAAAAGACATGTAATACATTCCTCCCTGTATTGATGCTATTGACATCATCCCACATACATCCAAATGTATAAAATCGAAAATCTCCTTAGATTTGGGCTCGCTGCTTAGGAAAGTAACCTTGGCATGCTTGTGCTAAGTGTACACCCTTTGCGCACCTTGCCGCTGCTACTCAATATTGAATTTTGGAAGACCAGTGATAATCTCCCTTAGAATCAACAACGCCTTGTAATGTCGGTGTCCCATCCTCCTATGCCACAACTCACATAGGTTGTAACTGCTATGAACCAAGGCTTGAACATGCTCACCTCGTAACATGTACAAATTGCCCTCTCTAACCCCAATAACCTGAGTTGTGTCAGGGCTAGATTCTTCTGGTCGAATAAGCTAAGTCACGAGGTTCGTGTTCGAGTTCGAGTTCGGCGACCATGAAATTCGAATAAAGTTTGGCAACTAAAATTTTGTTGATAAAGTTCGACATAAAATTCGACATATAGAAATTCGAAAAAAAATGTATCTATATATATATATATATAAAATCAATTTAAAGTCAAATTGAAATAAATTTTTGGCTTAGCAAGAGAACAGAGGCTAGAAAGTTTATTAGATTTTATAAATTATGTGTGATCAATTTTGGTCATTTTCAAGCCTTTTAATGTTAACCTTTATTGTAATTATCCTCCAAATTATATGCTTCAGAATCTACAGGTGAATATATTGGCAATGCTTTCCAATAATTTCTCATATCTCAAGGCATATCTTGCTAAAGAACTATTCCTTACACTCCACAGTAAAATGTAGTAACAGCACGAAGGAATAGGGCCTATCATGGAGATGGTTGGTGGCTTGCTTCACTCCAAGAAAATGAAACTTCCATTTTGGGAATAGATTGTTGTTTCCACAATCCATGTCATCAATAGAACATCTACTCGTCCTCTCAGTGCTCTCACAAATATGACTCCATATGAGAAATGGTATGGAAGCAAACATCCTATTTCACATTTCAAAATTTCTGGATCTGCTGCATGGGCTTATGCTCCTAAATTTGCAGTTGTGGCCAAATTATACAATATGAGCATTTTCCACTCAGAGATGTCACCTGCAGGGTTGATTCAGTTCTATCACAATTGTGTTTGGCATTGACATTAGGTGTTTGCAGTTTGCCACATCAACCCACTTTCAATGAGTTTGTCAATAAATTGGTGTGCCTTGTACAACTTCAGTTAGTAACTAAACATTTAACTTTCTTGCACTAGAAGGTAATATACCTAAAAGATGCCCTCGATATAAATGTTTGCAACTTCAGAAGGCTAAGAAGCCAACTCCAGAATTTCTATCACAATTGTGTTTGGCATTTAGGTGTTTGCGGTTTGCCACATCAACCCACTTTCAATGAGTTTGTCAATAAATTGTTGTGCCTTGTACAACTTCAGTTACTAACTAGACATTTAACTTTCTTGCACTAGAAGGTAATATACCTAAAAGATGCCCTCGATATAAATGTTTGCAACTTCAGAAGGCTAAGAAGCCAACTCCAGAATATTACACTGTAACACCATTGTTAAGACAAAATCATTCTCACATACCATATTAGATTTGAGCTGCATATGAAATACAAGGGTAAGTATCATGAGCATGCTACTACTTAAGTAGGCATGGTATTGAACTATAAGCCCGTAGTACATAATTGAATCAACATGTGACTCAAAAGTAAACTCTTGCAAAGGAAATTATCCACCTCAAATGTGAACAAGTACAAGACAGCAAAGGCCAAAAAAATTCACTTATATTGGTTTACATATGACACATCCACTAAGTTACTAACACATACAAATAGATATTCTTTTGGCAGTTCAATGAAAAACTCTGCAAAACACATCTGACAAAGCCTCCTATGGTAAATGGGGAATAACAGCAAAATCAGAAGCAGAAAAAACCAAACAGTGGCCATAAAGGTAACTCTATTTCACATGCAAAACACTGTTTCGTTGTGTTAAAAAGTTTAGCATTTTAAAAAGGATTGAGATAATAGTAAATAATAGTAAATAACCTTCAAAAGCATGCCAAGAACCTTTATCATTTATGGCAGCAGTCAACTTTAATACCAAGTGCTGAAAACAGTCCTAAAATCACCACTCCTTTGCAGGTTACATTGAAGCAAGCAAACAGTAGAAATAAACTTAAGCCTCTAATATGTTTTCAGACCTCTTTTCGTTTATGACTGTGAGCAGTGAACCACGAAGTGAGCCAATAATGGGAGCAATTCGTTCTTCAATATATCAAAATATAATTATATATAAACTCAAAAGTTTAAACTTTAAAGTAGCTTAGCAGTTTTAGAAAATTGTTCATGCAAAAAGTAAACTAGAAATCTAAAACAGGAACACAAGTTTTATTCTTGATGTTCCTGTTGCCCACTTGTTATATCAAAAAGTTCTATGTCATCAAGAGCAGTATGAGTTGTGAATTCGCTAAGATGCTTCAGCACCAGATTCATCAATGAATTCCCTATTAGTGTTTATGTCACTATCAATGTACAAATCAACATCATCCATTGTTGCATTTGGAACAGGATCGTTCCACGGAGTAGAAGAATTGGATGACTCTTTAGCTACATTCTTCAATGCCAACTGCAAGTTACTACGAACATAAACAAGAACTTCTAATCTTCCAGATAACAATCTATTTCTTTTTTTGGAATGAATGTGGTCAAAGGAACTCCAATTCCTTTCACATGCTAATGCACTTGTTGGCTTAAGATACGAATTGCAAAATTTTGCAATTCTGGTGCCCCTGAAACATAAAATTCCCACCATAGTGCTGGATCACTTCTGATCCTATCATACTTTGCTGATTGTGTTCCAAATAACCCTTCTTCTAACCTGTATGCCCTCAACTGACTTCTGATCAAACCTGCAATATCTGGATCTGGATTTAGCTTCTCAATAGATTGGATAAGTCCATTCATGATTTCTTCACCCTATGTCTTGGTAACCCAAACAATCTAGGGTCCAAATAGCATGCTGCTGCATGTAATGGACTATGCATCATCTTCCATCTATGATCAATTAAATCCCATATCTCCTTGTAATAAGCTTCCACATTATTAAAAGCAGTTGCAATGGTCTCTTTGCAACGATCAATGCTTTCATAAACAAAACCCATACAAGGTTTGTCACCATCAACCATGCGGAGCACGTTAACAATTGGGCCACAATTTTTTAAAACCTTGTTTGCATTTTCCCAAAAGCCATTATTGAGCACTATTTGTTCAACATTTTTCCCCTTAGTTTCTTTTGAGAGGGTAGATCTCTCCCACTCAGTGTTGCAAAAAACAGCCCTTAGGCTCACTTTTTCCTCAACAACTCTTTTCAGAGTAATATAAAAAGTGGCAAACCTTGTATCCCAAGGCCTCAACAACTCTTTTGATGCATTCTTCCTGTATATGCTCAAAGTGAGACGATGGTTGATGATGAAGTTTGAAATTGTTTTGGCTCTTCAGATTGTTTCATTGACCCAAGGAAATTTGGCTAAGTCATGCAACATTAAATCCAAGCAGTGAGCTGCACAAGGGGTCCAATAAATCTGATTATAATTTTCCATAATCAGCTTCCCTGCACCAACACAATTTGATGCATTATCTGTAACAACATGGACAACATTTTCCTCCCCAACCTCTTGAATTGCTTCATCCAAAATTCCAAAAATAAATTCTGATGTCTTCACTTGATCGATTGCATTTGTTGCCTTTAAGAAAAGTAGCCCTTGAGGACAATAAACAAGCACATTGATCAATGGGCGATGACACAAATCTGACCAACCATCACTCAAAATTGTGCATCCTGTAAGCTTCCAAGACTCTTTAATATCATCCAACTTTCCTGTCACTCTGTCTTTTGCTCTCTTTAGCAAGGTTGTCCCTAAAGCTTCAGATCCGGGAGGAACATAGCCCTTCCCAAAATCAATGGCCTTTTTAATTACATTTTTAAAATATGGACTCCTCTCCACATTAAAGGGAATTGCACATGCATAAAAATATTCAGCAAAAACATCATCAACTTCTTGTTTCTCAACAGGTTTCCAGAATTGATTTAATGTTTTCATTCCACTTGTTTTTGCTTGAGTAGAACTTGATCCACCAATGTTTGAAACTGAATTAATGGTGTTGGAGGAAGACATGGCAATCTCCCTCTCAATTTGCTGCCTCTTATTTACCCTTTTCTACTTTTGCATCTGTGAATTGGAATGTTCTTTTTGCACTGTGGCTTTTTGTTCATCGGTGACCTTAGTGCAGGCTTCAACACCACCTCCACTTCCATTGCTAATACCGAGAAAGTGATCCACTGCTCTAGTTAAAGTGCCAGTGAAATTATGTCCACACAACTGACATGAAAGATTAAAACCATCTTTTTGGACAAAATTCCAAGCTACAGTAGTTGATTTTGGGGGTGCTATTGAAATTTGAAGGTTCTGAACCTCTGATTGTTGAAAACTGGTGAAGGCTTGAAGTCTGAAATGTCTGCAATTTTTTTTTAAATTACATTTTCATTAGTTAGAATTTAGAAAAGGAAAAGTGATTCAAAACAGTTTTCTTACACAGGCCATACAAAAGTGATTCAAAGCAGTGTACTGCTGTAGCTTTTTATTTTCTTACACAGGCCAGGCATCATAGTTTTGTTTTACGTGACTTCCAGTTCCAAGCAATTGGAAATAAGTTACAAGATTTATGTAAATATAAATGCTGTTGAAGGCAAGAAAAGAAACAAAACGAACAGTTCAACTTCCAGTTCCATGACAATTAATTGCTCCCATTATTGGCTCACTTAATGGTTTACTGCTAGGATTTATATCTGTTTTAATTAAGGGCAGGTAAAAACAGGTGTCTTAATTCCATGACAATTAAGACAGATGCTGACTCTATCCTTGATTTCTGTAAATCTCTTATTCAATGCATGGAAGGGGCGATTTAGGTTTCTTAGATGCCATTGATTTCTTGTTTAAAGGAATAGACTTGCTTGACAGAGGTTGATTTGCATTGGAAACTATCAATTCTTCCATTCTTGAAGAAATTTAGTCTTTCCCATGCTTAATCTGATCAACTAGCCATTAGAAGTGGCAATTGTGAACAACAAGAAGCAGGGTTGATTCAAATTGTCTCATAGAAGGAATTGAATTTTCATGAAAGAATCAAAAGGCAGCAGAATAATTGGTCCAACATTTTGAGTTGATGCTGCAGAACTAATTAAACATACAATAACCAGATCTAGACTAGGCCCTAGGGAATGAATGGTCTCCTAGCAAATTACCAGGCCTATACAGAAAGCTAGAAAATGCACTGTAGGTGTCTTCATAGCTGCTAGAGTAGAAGAGGTCTTGTTGCTCTGAAGAAGGGAGTGGACCTGGTTCAAAGATTCCACAGTGAGAAGTTGCCAGAAGATATCCCAAAGAGCTGCAAATTCCCGAGGAGTTTATAGCCTTGCTGGTCATAGACCACAGTAAGAAAATCTGTCAGATAATGACAAACTGGACTAAGGATACTTCTCCCACCAAACAATAGAGGCACCAGTGCAGATATTACCCTGCAAATTCTATTTACACCCTTCCAAATCAACCTAACTGTACTGTGCAGTTTAATTTTGGACCAGAATTTGATTGCTTTCCGGAGGACTTTGGCAATCGACCCATTACCAAGGCCATGTGCGAGGCTTCTTATTGTGGAATTGACGGAAAAGCAATCCACCATGGAGAAACTCTTGTTGAAAATGGTCAATCTTTAGAAAAGAAAGCTTGATTTTTTTGGTATATTTTTTCATTTTAGAACTGAGATAGTATACATTTGCTGTTTGCTGTTGGTAGTGCTTACCTTTGCATAAAATCTTGATCTGTGGGATGCAGTGGTGGCAATTCTTTTATGACATTCTAGGTTTCTTATTAGTTAATTGGAAAGAAATTTCTATTATGTTGTATGAAACCTTGCAAATGCCGTTCAGCTGAATGTGGATAATCACACAACTGATGTGACATGTCCTTGCTATGGATTGAATCTGTTTAGTTCCGTCAATTGCACTCTACATGCAGACTGTATCACTGAGCAGATGATTATGGTCTCAACCATGATTGGAGCTCATTCTTATGAACCACTAAGTAGGCTTGGTTCAAATATTTAGAATGGTTGGTTCACTAGAGTTCTGGTGGGCCCAAGGTACCCGTACAGGACCACATAGGATGTTGGTATAGAGTGTATTTTTCCTGTGTATATTTTTCCATTTCTTTATCATTGAATTTACATGTGTTTAATCCAAAAAATTATAGATGTCCCTAATCTTTACAACAACTTATTTAACTAGTTTATTAGCAATAAGCTATGTCAGACGAGGTGTTTGAGAGGGTGGAAAGGAAGTCCTTCGATGATAAGAAAGATCCAATATTCCCAATCACAGGTTCGGGCTTCAAAGCTAAACAAGGCTACAGATATACAACAATATGTCTCGACAGATGCCTTAACTCATGCAACCTTTTGTATAAACTGATACGAAATGAGCAAGTTGACATCAGTAACAACCAGTTACAAGCTTACAATGTTGAAAGTAAGTGATCGAATTTGTTCTTCAAATCAAGGATAGAGACAGACAATCAAAGGGGATTGAAACTAGTTTGGAGTCTGATTGCTAATATTCATTCTCAAAGAAGATTTCAAGCAGAAGAGAGGATATGAAGTTGGTTTGGAGTCTGATGACTATCTCTTTTTTCAACAGAAGATCAGTGATGGACAAAGGGAAGTAGTTTGTTATTGTGGTGAGTTCTCACGCATAATAATCTTTTGTTTCTTTGAGCTTCTGTAGTCTGACATTCTGATAAATTTATAAAGAACTGAGCAATGCTTTATTTGTTGCGAGTCCTACCTGAACGTTGAACCCTGGTCCCTAAGTAGTGAGAGTGAGAGCCTAATAGCTGTGCAACAAGAGTCCTCGGAGAGTCAGACCTCGGTCAAGAGACGCGTCGGCAGCTGTAGACTGGTCACTGAAGACGTCTTCCGAAATGAAACCCTCCGGTAGCTGTAGACTGGATTGTTTGCAACAGAGTTTGGAGTTTGGACCACAATGAAAGTTGAAACCCTTCGAAGTTCGAACAATGAAACAATGTAACAATGAACAATGAAACCCAGCGAACAATGAAACTCGCGGGCTGCAGGCAATTTGCTAAAACGTGCAAAAAAACGAACTAAAACAAACTTTTTCAAACCGGAAATGAATTTCATCGAACCCTAAATGAATTTGTTCGTCAAAAAATTCGAATTCGCGATGAAATTCGAGTTCGCCATAAAATTCGGCGAACTCGAACGAAAAAATTCGTTTTTGATTAAAATTCACTGAATTTCGAAAAATACTTTATACCAACATCTGATGTGGTCCTGTACGGGTACCTTGGGCCCACCAAAACTCCAGTGAACCAACCATTCTAAATATTTGAACCAAGCCTACTCAGTGGTTCATAAGAATGAGCTCAAACCATAATCATCTGCTCAGTGATACAGTCTGCATGTAGAGTGCAATTGATGGAACTAAGCAGATTCAATCCATAGCAAGGACATGTCACATCAGTTGCGTGATTATCCACATTCAGCTGAACGACATTTGCAAGGTTTCATACAACATAATAGAAATTTCTTTCCTATTAACTATTAAGAAACCTAGAATGTCATAAAAGAATTGCCACCACTGCATCCCACAGATCAAGATTTTATGCAAAGGTAAGCACTACCAACAACAAATGTATACTGTCTCAGTTCTAAAATGAAAGAATATACCAAAAAAATCAAGCTTTCTTTTCTGAAGATTGACCATTTTCAACAAGAGTTTCTCCATGGTGGACTGAGTTTCTCCATGGTGGATTGCTTGTCCGTCAATTCCACAATAAGAAGCCTCGCACATGGAATTGGGAATGGGTCGATTGCTAAAGTCCCCAGGAAAGCAATCAAATTCTGGTCCAAAATTAAACTGCACTGTACAATTAGGTTGATTTGGAAGGGTGTAAATAGAAGCTGCAGGGTGATATCTGCACTGGTGCCTCTATTGTTTGGTGGGAGATGTATCCTTAGTCCAGTTTGTCATTATCTGACAGATTTTCTTACTGTGGTCTATGACCGGCAAGGCTATAAACTCCTCGGGAATTTGCAGCTCTCTGGGATATCTTTTGGCAACTGTGGAATCTTTGAACCAGGTCCACTCCCTTCTTCAGAGCAACAAGACCTCTTCTACTCTAGCAACTATGAAGATACCTACAGTTCATTTTCTAGCTTTTTGTATAGGCCTGGTAATTTGCTAGGAGACCATTCATTCCCTAGGGCCTAGTCTAGATCTGGTTATTGTATGTTTAATTAGTTCTGCTGCATCAACTCAAAATGCTGGACCAATTATTCTGCTGCCTTTTGATTCCTTCATGAAAAATCAATTCCTTCTATGAGACAATTTGAATCAACCTTGCTTCTTGTTGTTCACAATTGCCACTTCTAATGGCTAGTTGATCAGATTAAGCATGGGAAAGACTAAATTTCTTCAAGAATGAAAGAATTGATATCTTCCAATGCAAATCAACCTCTGTCAAGCAAGTCTATTCCTTTAAACAAGAAATCAATGGCGTCTAAGCTAAGTTGCAGGAAACGTGGGTCTAGGGTCCGTTTCCGTACGGAAACGAAACGGAAACGCGTTTCCATGTACCGTACGGCGTGGAAACGCGTTTCCGTCCGTACGGGCGCGTTTCCACACGTTTCCAGGCGTTTCCACACG
>APFE031430165.1:154739-172075 GCA_000404065.3 Pinus taeda | reverse complement strand
ATTTGGGGAGGTCGCGTTTCGTTTCGCTTCCGCGTTTCGTTTCGCTTCCCCGTTTCCCCGTTTCGTGCAACTTAGCGTCTAAGAAACCTAAATCGCCCCTTCCATGCATTGAATAAGAGATTTACAGAAATCAAGGATAGAGTCAACATCTGTCTTAATTGTCATGGAATTAAGACACCTTTTTTTACCTGTCCCTAATTAAAACAGATATAAATCCTAGCAGTAAACCATGAAGTGAGCCAATAATGGGAGCAATTAATTGTCATGGAACTGGAAGTTGAATTGTTCGTTTTGTTTCTCTTCTTGCCTTCAACAGCATTTATATTTACATAAATCTTGTAACTTATTTCCACTTGCTTGGAACTGGAAGTCACGTAAAACAAAACTGTGATGCCTGGCCTGTGTAACAAAATAAAAAGCTACAACAGTACACTGTTTTGAATCATTTTTCTATGGCCTGTGTAAGAAAACTGTTTTGAATCACTTTTCCTTTTTCTAAATTCTAACTAATGAAAATGTAATTTCAAAAAAAATTGCAGACATTTCAGACTTCAAGTCTTCACCAGTTTTCAACAATCAGAGGTTTAGAACCTTCAAATTTCAGTAGCACCCCCAAAATCAACTGTTGTAGCTTGGAATTTTGTCCAAAAAGATGGTTTTAATCTTTCATGTTAGCTGTGTGGACATAATTTCACTGGCACTTTAACTAGAGCAGTGGATCACCTTCTCGGTATTAGCAATGGAAGTGGAGGTGGTGTTGAAGCCTGCACTAAGGTCACCGATGAATAAAAAGCCACAATGCAGAAAGACCATTACAATTCACAGATGCAAAAGCAGAAAAGGGTAAATAAAAGGCAACGAATTGAGAGGGAGATTCCCATGTCTTCCTACAACACCATTAATTCAGTTTCAAACATTGGTGGATCAAGTTCTACTCAAGCAAAAACAGGTGGAACGAAAACATTAAATCAATTTTGGAAACCTGTTGAGAAACAGGAAGTTGATGATGTTGTTGCTGAATATTTTTATGCATGTGCAGTTCCCTTTAATGTGGCAAGGAGTCCATATTTTAAAAATGTAATTAAAAAGGCCATTGATTTTGGGAAGGGCTATGTTCCTCCCAGATCTGAAGCTTCAAGGACAACTTTGCTAAAGAGAGCAAAAGACAGAGTGACAGGAAAGTTGGCTGATATTAAAGAGTCTTGGAAGCTTACAGGATGCACAATTTTGAGTGACGGTTGGTCAGATTTGTGTCATCGCCCATTGATCAATGTGCTTGTTTATTGTCCTCAAGGGGTACTTTTCTTGAAGGCAATAAATGCAATGGATCGAGTGAAGACATTATAATTTATTTTTGGAATTTTGGATGAAGCGATTCAAGAGGTTGGGGTGGAAAATGTTGTCCATGTTGTTACAGATAATGCATCAAATTGTGTTGGTGCAGGAAAGCTGATTATGGAAAATTATAATCAGATTTATTGGACCCCTTGTGCAGCTCACTGCTTGGATTTAATGTTGCACGACTTAGCCAAATTTCCTTGGGTCAATGAAACAATCTGAAGAGCCAAAACAATTTCAAACTTCATCATCAACCATCGTCTCACTTTGAGCATATACAGGAAGAATGCATCAAAAGAGTTGTTGAGGCCTTGTGATACAAGGTTTGCCACTTTTTATATTACTCTGAAAAGAGTTGTTGAGGAAAAAGTGAGCCTAAGGGCTGTTTTTTGCAACACTGAGTGGGAGAGATCTACCCTCTCAAAATGAAACTAAGAGGAAAAATGTTGAACAAATAGTGCTCAATAATGGCTTTTGGGAAAATGCAAACAAGGTTTTAAAAATTTGTGGCCCAATTGTTATGTGCTCCGCATGGTTGATGGTGACAAACCTTGTATGGGTTTTGTTTATGAAAGCATTGATCGTTGCAAAGAGACCATTGCAATTGCTTTTAATAATGTGGAAGCTGATTACAAGGAGATATGGGATTTAATTGATCATAGATGGAAGATGATGCATAGTCCATTACATGCAGCAGCATGCTATTTGGACCCTAGATTGTTTGGGTTACCAAGACATAGGGATGAAGAAATCATGAATGGACTTATCCAGTCTATTGAGAAGCTAAATCTAGATCCAGATATTGCAGGTTTGATCAGAAGTCAGTTGAGGGCATACAGGTTAGAAGAAGGGTTATTTAAAACACAATCAACAAAGTATGATAGGATCAGAAGTGATCCAGCACTATGGTGGGAATTTTATGGTTCAGGGGCACCAGAATTGCAAAATTTTGCAATTCGTATCTTAAGCCAGGGAACAAGTGCATTAACATGTGAAAGGAATTGGAGTTCCTTTGACCACATTCATTCCAAAAAAAGAAATAGATTGTTATCTGGAAGATTAGAAGATCTTGTTTATGTTCGTAGTAACTTGCAGTTGGCATTGAAGAATGTCGCTAAAGAGTCATCCAATTCTTCTACTCCGTGGATCGATCCTATTCCAAATGCAACAATGGATGATGCTGATTTGTACATTGATAGTGACATAAACACTGATAGGGAATTCATTGATGAATCTGGTGCTGAAGCATCTTAGCGGATTCACAACTCATACTGCTCTTGATGACATAGAACTTTTTGATATAACAAGTGGGCAACAGGAACATCAAGAATAAAACTTGTGTTCCTGTTTTAGATTTCTAGTTTACTTTTTGCATGAACAATTTTCTAAAACTGCCAAGCTACTTTAAAGTTTAAACTTTTGAGTTTATATATAATTATATTTTGATATATTGAAGAACGAATTGCTCCCATTATTGGCTCACTTCATTGTTTACTGCTCACTTTCATAAACGAAAAGAGGTCTGAAAACATATTAGAGGCTTAAGTTTATTCCCACTATTTGCTTGCTTCAATCTAACCTGAAAAGGAGTGGTGATTTTAGGACTGTTTTCAGCACTTGGTATTAAAGTTGACTGCTGTCATAAATGATAAAGGTTCTTGGCATCCTTTTGAAGGTTATTTACTATTATTTACTATTATCTCAATCCTTTTTAAAATGCTCAACTTCTTTTGCATGTGAAATAGAGTTACCTTTATGGCAACTGTTTGGTTTTTTCTGCTTCTGATTTTGTTGCTATTCCCCATTTACCATAGGAGGCTTTGTCAGATGTGTTTTGCAAAATTTTTCATTGAATTGCCAAAAGAATATCTATTTGTATGTGTTAGTAGCTTAGTGGATGTGTCATATTTAAACCAATATAAGTGAATTTTTTTTCGCCTTTGCTGTCTTGTACTTGTTCACATTTGAGGTGGATAATTTCCTTTGCAAGAGTTTACTTTTGATTCACATGTTGATAGTCAATTATGTGCCACGGGCTTATAGTTCAATACCATGCCTACTTAAGTAGTAGCATGCCCATGATACTTACCCTTGTATTTCATATGCAGCTCAAATCTAATATGGTATGTGAAAATGATTTTGTCTTAACAATGGTGTTACAGTGTAATATTCTAGAGTTGGCTTCTTAGCCTTATGAAGTTGCAAACATTTATATCGAGGGCATCTTTTAGGTATATTACCTTCTAGTGCAAGAAAGTTAAATGTTTAGTTACTAACTGAAGTTGTACAAGGCACAACAATTTATTGACAAACTCATTGAAAGTGGGTTGATGTGCCAAACTGCAAACACCTAATGTCAATGCCAAACACAATTGTGATAGAACTGAATCAACCCTGCAGGTGACATGTCTGAGTGGAAAATGCTCATATCGCATAATTTGGCCACAATTGCAAATTTAGGAGCATAAGCCCATGCAGCAGATCCAGAAATTTTGAAATGTGAAATAGGATGTTTGCTGCCATACCATTTCTCATATGGAGTCATATTTGTGAGAGCACTGAGAGGACGAGTAGATGTTCTATTGATGACATGGATTGTGGAAACAACAATCTATTCCCAAAATGGAAGTTTCATTTTCTTGGAGTGAAGCAAGCCACCAACCATCTCCATGATAGCCCTATTCTTCCGTGTTGTTACTACATTTTACTGTGGAGTGTAAGGAATAGTTCTTTAGCAAGATATGCCTTGAGATATGAGAAATTATTGGAAAACATTGCCAATATATTCACCTGTAGATTCTGAAGCATTTAATTTGGAGGATAATTACAATAAAGATTAACATTAAAAGGCTTGAAAATGACCAAAATTGATCACACATAATTTATAAAATCTAATAATTTTTCTAGCCTCTGTTCTCTTGCTAAGCCAAAAATTTATTTCAATTTGACTTTAAATTGATTTTTTATATATATATATACATTTTTTTTTTCGAATTTCTATATGTCGAATTTTATCAACAAAATTTTAGTTGCCAAACTTTATTCGAATTTCATGGTCGCCGAACTCGAACTCGAACACGAACTTGGTGACTTAGGGGCCAGGTTCTTGTCACCGTCCTCCTGCTGGCTTTAGACTTCTCTTGAGTCTCTTCTTGGACACAATCATCCCTAAGCCTCCCAAAAGTGGGATAGTACTCGTGTGCACAAATAGCCTTGAAAAATGGTTCCCAAGGGTTTCAGTGTCCATTAAGTGCTGTATTTACCAATTCTGCATCGATCACCTACTTCCCAATTGTTGCAATATGATCACAAATCTGAGTGATCTTCATGAGGTAACTGATAACTGAATCTAATCTGGACATCTGTGTAGATCTAAGCTTATTCCTTAATACCATTTTCTTGTTGATGTTCTTGCTGTAGTAGAGACTTACCAGGGCATTGAACATCACCTTGGTTGTCTTCTTCTTGGACAAGTGAGGGATTAGAAGATCCTTCACCGCATCTGAGATTACCCACATGGTGCTGATCTCCTCCTTTTCATGAACTGCCAATTGTTGTGGATTTGTCAATGAAGGAACTACTTTGTCAATAATTTCCCAAAGTTCATTTTCCTTCAAAAGCAACACAACTCTTGCTTTTCAAGGTAGGAAGTTTGAAGCTCCATTGAATCTATCTTCAAGCCTAAGACTAGTTGTTGCCATGTTCTAGATCTGAGCAAAACTTTCCTACAAATGTGCTTAGTCCTTCAAGCACCTAGTAAAAAATAACTTATGGTCCCCATATCTACTAGATTTGCTTGTTGTATACCCAAATCTACACTAGATCTATCTGCTGGTCACTTAGATCTGCCTGTTGTAAATCCAAATTTGCACTATATTTATCTACTTGTCACTTCGATTTGCAAGTTCCACTTGCTGTATACCTTGGTCAACATTAGATCTCTCTGTTGGTCATTTCGATCTGCAGGATCTGCTTGTTGTATACCCAGATCTGCACTAAGCATGTCTGCTGGTCGCTCAGATCTATAGGAATCTACTTGTCGTATACCTAGAGCTGCACAAGATCTGTTTGTTCGTCACCTAGGTCTACAACTGTAGCCTTCAGATCTACTGATGAACCTTTAGATCTGCTATAGTAACCTTTAGTTCTACTATTGTAGCCACTTGGAAATTGACTTCTCTTAGAGATCAGGTTCTAATACCATGTTAAAATATCTATTCGAGCAATCTAAGTAAATAGATTCCTTATGATTTCTCAGCTCATAGAATAAAATACACTTTTTGGAAATTAATTTATATTGAATTCTTTAGCTCATAGAATAAAATATACTTTTTGGAAATTTACTTGGAAATTGAAAATCAACAGAAGCTACATGAGACCAATTTCTAAAACACCCATAAAAATTTCTGCCCTTCAAATATTGGTTTGTCATTAAAATTGCTCCACGTTTATAGGGGCTCCCAAACTAGGAAACTAGACCACTGAGAAGACAAGAAAAATTACAGAAAAACATGGTTGTTTTGGTGCACCATACAACCTCTACTAGCTTGACAAAACCTGCTTTAAGAACCCTCATGCGACTGCTGAAATCTGTCCCAGAAATTTGTATTGCCGCCCTTGTCTTTTGCTGTGTTGTATGACCTCTTGAAGTTGCATCTGCACCTGATATGTACAACCCCTTCAATTTCTGAGATCTGGGTTAATCTCTTTTTGCTGCTCACACTATCCTCTTTTTTCCTTTGGACTTGCATACTAAGTGAAAATACTTGAGCAGTCTGTCATTTGTGTTTTTTTCTAATGCTCTGTGTCTTTTCCTTTTATTGTCTTCTTCTTATAACATTGAGTTGATGGTCAAGTCTCCATAACCTTTTTCTCTCAATGAGATTGACAATTGAGATTAAATTCCAATCAACGGTGGAGATAACATTTAAATCACTCGTGTAAATACTTTACATTTTGTTAGACATTAATTAAATCACTAATAAAATACTCCACTTTAGTAATTAACATTAATTAAAATGAATTACAAAATTGAAAGGACCTTTTTGCAGGACATCCACACGTCCGACCCTAGAGCTGTGTGGAAGTTCCTGTCCGATGTTACAAACTTCAACACCAATTGGAGGTTTTGTATTGGGGTTCTCAGTGATACTTGCATCTTTCTACATTACCACTCGCTTCGTAGTTTGATGATCTTAGACCATAGATCTTATCTAGCATAGCATAGTCTAGATTTGCTTCAAGCCTTTATAGGAGTGGCCTTTTGTGCTCCCACTTGCATCACACTTTGGTGTACTTAATAGCCCCATTGACCTATTTGTGGTAAGAGTTCGAACATTAATAAAATTCTCTCTTATCAATATGTTCACAGTAGATGATAACCCTTAATGGGTGGTTGTTATTTTTACCATGAACTTGATATTTTAGGGTTGATACATATTCAATTTTATATTTTGTTTTTGATAGATATGATCCACTTGTCTTGGTCTTGTTTGGAGATGTGATTTTCTTTGTATAATGCTCTGAATAACCTGCTACCCACCAAAAAGTGGGTAACCCATACGAGAATTTTTCCACCTCCTTGGACAACCATCCAGCGAGTAGCCCTACCAATCAACACATGATATGATGCCATAGATCCTCCACATATTGCTCCGATCAAATTTCTCACTCATTCAACAATCCTTCTTGAAAAGGTGGGTCATCCATCGATGGGTAATTTAACCATATTGTAATCATATGCTTTTACTTAATGTTTTGGGGCATAGTAATATGAATCAAGGGGTGATCTGGATGATTCACTGATCTTTCACTGTACATTTGTTCCCTCTCTTCACCTGTGAGGTTAGTCTTTGGTTGTAGTCCAGTGGGACCTACTTTGAGGCATTAGGATTATAGGAAAGACACTATTGGGGAGGTTTTGATTGAAGTAGCATGCCTGTGATATTCCATACTTAACACTTTCCATCATTCCCTTTATTCCATATCAATTCTTCGGGATTATGGTCATTGGTTTTGGAAATTGACACTTTCTCATCCTTGAGTTTGGGCTAGAAAACTTTGCCTTGGAGGTCGATGCAACTAAGAAATATAAAAGGGAAAAAAAAACCACATTGGAAGAAAAAGATATAATGCAAAATATGGCCAAGACAAAAATTAGTGCATGGGCAAAAGTCTAGTAAGAGCTCTACCCCCCTCATTAGCCATCATCGGGTTCCTAGAGCACTTTATGCTCCATCCATAAAAATGAACCCTTGTATTGTCCTAACCCCGATGAGTGATAAATTGCCTTATCATTAAGGGGTAATAAATGCTAAATCTCCCAAATGCAAGCTTGGGCTCTTGAGCTATGCACCCAAATCAAATTATTATCACAAAGAACTAAAGGCACATTAGAGGGGTGGAAAAAGCAGGCAGGGGGAACTGGTAACTCATGCCTCCACGATTGCTCCCTCATTACATCTATACACAAGATGTTGGACCACCATTAGTTGGTCACTTGGCTATGGCATCTAGCCCTGAAGTCATGCCCACTCCATTGTCACCATCTTCACTTGCACCTATGAATTGACCGGTTAATCTGGGACCCGTTATCTCCCTTGGGGTCTGGAAATACCTAGTAGGGTTATCCATCTAGCCATCACTAACATAAGAGAGGGAACAATTATATGGAACTTGGTCTAGTTAGATATTTGAAGGTGATCGTTGTGTGAAATATTGGTTGTGCCCTTAGTATTAAGTATGGTCCACTGTGATGCATCCATGGTTATCTAATGATTGTTGATTTACACTTGATCTTGAGGAGGTTTTCTTAGGTGTTTCTCATCACAAAAATAAAGGCTTCTTGAGTTTCTTACCCCACCTCCTTAGCAAAGCAGCAGAGGCTATACTATTCGTTGCACAGAGAGAGATTGTCTTTGATGATGCAGCGCTGCCTACCCAGAGTAGAGCGCTGGGCTATTTAATGACTTCATGTGATGCTTGACACCTTGAGAGACTCTAGCTGTTGAAACGTTGAGTCCATAAAGCTTGGTGTTGGAGATATTGATGATGTGTCCAGTGGACCCAAGATGCCCCCAAGCTGGCCTTGACACTGTTTGATGGGTATCACTTGTTTTAAGGCCTAGATGATGATGGTCATCCTTGAAATGACAAGGGAGGGCTTGTACATCACCCTGGAGCTCCAATGTTTGACTTATTGAGTGCCATGTGACCCCTCTTCCTGCTTTGAGCATGATGTAGGGCACCTTGGACATGATGTGTTGGCATGGGATAACTTTGGATAGCTTGATCATGATCTTTGAGATGCATCTTGGAGTATGGAGTACTAATTAGCCCTTGTCACACCTTTTGGTGGCTTATTGAGCTCATTTGGAGGATTATGTCATGCTTTAGAAGCATTTATTCCCGCACGTGTGGGCTTTTATGACACCCGTGTTATGTTTTTGAGCTATGAGGTTGGCTTGTAACCTCTTTCTTGTGGAACACTCAAAATAAACTTGTCAATAGGTCTTCTTAGTTTCCTTGTTTGTAAAATGAGTGGGAGTAGCCTTATATGAATAGAGCCTCACTTCAGTCTACCTTATTATCTCACACATGTAATTCGGCCTCTCCAAAAAGAGAGTGCGGCTTGACTCTTTTTTGCTACATTGAGCATAATCTGATCTTTGTGGATGCGACTTACTATTGGAAGTGATTTCTGCTTGGAGACATTATCTTGGGATTGATAGAAATGTTCATGTGGAAGATTATTGTAAATTTATTGCCTATCATTGATATTTTGCATGCTTTCATGTTTAAAGTAGGGTTTCACCTACTCCATGATTAAGTGCTTATCATTGTTGAAATTTTGCTTCGTAATTGCATGTAAATTTGTCTTCTTCAAAGCTTGTAAGGAAATTGTATATGTGTAGACTTTCTACTTATTTGTACCCTTCACAAGAATAATAATGAGGGCTGTAGAGTTGGATGCCCTAGAGCATGCTCTCCTACTCATTCGTTATCATTCCTTGGTATTTTGTGCCATTAAGACTCCATTAGCCCTTGGAGGATAAGGTGCTGGTCCAAAAGTGTGTTGATCACCTCAAAACTAAATAAAAACCTTTCTAATTTTCTCTCTCCTAGATGGCTAGGGCAGTCACTAGGATTTAGGGGCTGATTTATGTGTAAAAGTTTCTCTTTTATTGCCTAAGAGTGACCTTGAATTGTAGGTTAGTCTCTATAAATATTATACATGCAAAATCTAGCATAGTGAATTGCCTTACATGCCCTATACATGCAAAATCTAGCATAGTGAATTGCCTTACATGCCCTATACATGCAAAATCTAGCATAGTGAATTGCCTTACATGCCCTAAAGGGACTAACGTCACCCTCTTTTACTGCTGTTTATGCATATCTAACAGTGTTAAGCTGTTTACCCTAGTTTGGCCCTAGCCTCTACATGAAGCCCTTGCTCCTTTGGAGGGCTTTTCTTAGGCTGCTATATGCCATTGCATGCTCTTTTTATTTGAGATCATTTAAACCCTAACTTATAGCAGCCCTTTTATAGGTATAACTTTAGAGTGCGTGAACCCTAGTTTTGAATAGCTTGGTCATGTTTGGCCTTGCCAAGCCCTCTATCCATCTCTAGACCTTCAAACATTAATCACCTTGGGCCCTAGTATTACAATACCCTATAGGTCATTTATGGAAGCCTCCCTTGTGGTTGAAGTCCCACTAAAAGAGCAGGAGGAAGGTTGCAGAGGTGATAGTGGCAACCTTTCCTCATTGTTGCGACAACATATGGCTCCTCGCCTGGTGAGGCTTTACACCGGGCCTGCTGGATTTCGCGGCAACAGTGCCAAAAGGTTTTGCCCCATGAATTTAGGGATGCTGGAGTTTTGACAAGTTATTGTTGATGTCTTCATTGTTTTAATTAAATCGAATCTAAAAAATGAACTATGCGCTGTAGTTCAAATGTAAAGAATGAATTATGGGCGTGTGGATATAGTTGTGTATATCTTGAACATGTGTCCCATAGAAGCTGTTAAAATTTTTGTGCCAGCAGAGACTTGGAATGGGAAAAATCATAACATTGCTCACTTCAAGGTATTTGAATGTGTGGGATATGCTCATGTACCACACACAAAAAGATTCAGGTTAGATCTCAAGAGGAAGAGGTGCGTGTTGATTGGATATAGTGAGGTAACCAAGCCATATAGACTGCTGGATTTAGAGAATAAAATAATCGTTCAGTAGAGATGTTGTTTTTGATGAACAACAAAGATAAACCTCTGGTACATGTGATTTGTCAAGGCCTCTTAATCACAAACAAACTGGAAATAATTCAAATGCTGATAACAATAGTAATTTTGAAGTGTCTGATCCAACTCTGTTTTCAAGTAGCAGTGATACAGATGAAACAGTGGATGAAGCAAGTGGCAGTTCATCTAGAATGAGAAAGACAGTCGACAAATACCCACTTCACTAGAAAACAACACAAGATATCAGTAATTCTGAGATAGAAGCACAAAAAAAGAGAGCATCAAAGTACAGGGTAAATTCTACCTTAATGGTTGATCTATTGACTTTAAAGGAACCCACTTCTTTTGCTGAAGCACATGGTCTTCGTGAATGGGATAATGCAATGAGAGAAGAGATAAATTCTCTCACCAGAAATCGGACATGGTACTTGGCTAAATTACCAATTGGCAAGAAACCTATTGGTTGTAAATGGGTGCACAAAACAAAGTTCAAGGTTGTTTGCTTCATTAATGAGTTCAAAGCTAGACCTGTGGCCAAAGGATTTACTCGAAAAGAGGGTATTGATTATGAAGAGGCCTTTGCACCCATTGCAAAGAAAATTTCAATACGTTTAGTATTGTCCTTGGCTGTCCAATTCTGTTGGATTGTTTATCAGATGGATGTCAAGTCTACCTTATTGAACAGTGATTTGGAAGAGGAAGTATATATGCTTCAACCTTGAGGATTTGAAGAGCATGAGAGAGAACACTGAGTTTGAAAACTCAAGGACACTATTTATGGCCTTAAGCAAGCCCTAAGAGCCCGGTGCCACACGATAGATTTATATTTCGAGCAAATTAGATTTGATAAAAGGCCATCAAAACCAAGTTTGTCTGTGAAAGCTAATAATGCAAGTGATATCACTATCATGTCTTGTATATAGATGATATGATCATAACTGGAAATAATGAAGATGTGATAAGTGGGTTGAAAGCTGATTTGAACCAGACATTTGATATGTTTGATCTTGGTTTCCTACACTACTGCTTAGGCATGGAAATCTGGCAGAAATCAAATCTGATTTCTGTGTAACAAGCAAAATATGCGTGGGATATCTTATAAAAAATTCATATGGCTTTAATGAAACTTTCTTTGACCCCTATGGAGGCTGTTGCAGAGTGATGGATACTTCTGAATCCTGATCTAGTTGATAGAAACTGTATATAGGCAACTTGTTGGCAACCTTATATATCTAATGACTACAAGGCCTGGATTGAGTTTTCCAGTTGGATTAGTTTCCAGATTTATGGATCAGCCAAGATAGAGTCATTAGAAAGTGGCCAAGAGGATCAATTGATATGTCAAAGAAAACCTTACTTACGGTGTTCATTATCAGGAAGTTGCGAATTTTGAGCTTCAAGGTTACTCAAATTCACATTGGGCTTGTTGCTGTGATGAGGGGAAGTCTACTACAAGGTACGTCTTCAACATAGGATCAGCTATCATTTCATGGATTAGCAAGAAACAACCCACAGTTTCCCTGTCTTTTACTAAAGTTGAATATAAGGCAGCTGCAAGTGCCACTTGTGAGGCTGTTTGAAGAGAGTTTAGGCGACATTGGTCTTCATCAGAAAAACCCTATACCTTTAATGTGTGACGATCAGAGTGTTACCAAGATAGCAAAAAAATCCAGTTTATCATGGCAGAACTGAACACATTGAAGTGCTTTATCTTTTCATTGGAGAGAGTACAAGGAGGAGACGTGGTGTTCCTATACCTGCTGTACTGAAGATGAATAAGCAGATTTATTCAACAAATCATTGGGCAAAGAAAAGTTAAGGAATTTTAGAGAAATGGTTGGTGTTAAGGAAAATTAAATGTTCATTAAGAGAGGGTGTTAGAATTAATGTCAATCCAGTTATTAATTTCTGTTAGCTAGTTACTAGGTAGCTGTCTCAAGGTTGTTCCTTCAGTTTTCTGATTTATAGGGTGCTGTGTTAAGGTGGTTATTTTTTCACTCAGTGAAATTTTGAATTTGTCTTTGGTCATTACTAGATTTGTAGGCAGGTGTTACTCCGAGTTCCATATGTACCTAAATACTCTTCCTCTTCATATAATTGAAGAGTATGGATCCTGCTTGTGTTCCAATTCAAATTTAAACTCCACTTGTATGTTGATGACTATTTGAATATTTTAAAGGGCAGCAGGTTGGGGGAGGATAATTTTTGACTCCGGGGAAATTCTGTAGCATCCTATCTGTGGGGTCTGGGTCATGTCATTTGTGTTCCTTGTAGTTGCTTTATATATATATTTTAAAATCACTGAAATGTTGAATTTGTCTCTGGTTATTACCAAATTTAAAGACAGTTGTTACTTCAAGTGCTATATTTACCTAAATGTTAATATAATTTTGAAGAGTATCTTTCCTGCTTGTGTTCCAACGTAAGATTAAACTCCACTATTGGAATATTGAGGGTGGTAAGATTAAACTCCACTATTGGAATATTGAGGGTGGTAGATGTTAGGGGGTGGGGGGTTAATCTTTGGTCCTGGGGAAATTTTGCAGCATTCTATGCATGGGGTTTGGTGATGCCACCAACAATCAAGGAGAGACCTACACCTTATTATGATGCACCCTCATAGCTAGAGAAGAAGGAACCGGACCATTGAAAATAATTGGGGACTTTGATGGTCATCAAAGTCATGAATGGCAATGTGTGCTAAATTTTCTTGAAACTTTGCAACTACTTGGATGAATTACTGAAAACAAGGCAACTGAAAACTACCAAATTTACTTTCACCAAGATACAAAGTTTCTTAATAATTTATAAGCAGCGGAAAAACACCAGAGAGAAAACACGTGCACACAAATTGATACACTTGATTTACCAAGGAAACCAAAAAGGGAAAACGTGCTTTCTTTGTTGTGATATTTTATTGATTGTTCTTTGAGCAATTGGATATATTACAATTCCCGCTGCTACTGCAGCTAGCAATCTGTCTCTGAGAACACAATTGTTCTCCTGCTGAGTAGCCTTGACTTGCCCTGAGAATCTTTGATCCCTGCGCCACATTCCTTGCGTACTAGAGCCCCCTATTTCCTTGCGCAGTTGCTCTTATTTCCTAGCGCACAATTGGGCTCCTATTTTCTAGTGCACAAGCTCCTATTTCCTGTTGAAATTTGGGCAGCTTCGGGACGAATTTCCCATTAAAAACCATAAGGCCCAAAGGAAGGCCCATTGAGCCCCAAAGAAAAATTCAAATTGGTCAAAGGAAATTATTAATCAATTTATTCAATGTGGCTCAAGTAAATTAGGAAAAGCAATTGAAAATATATTTGAAGAAAAAGAAAAATAAAATTTGGTTCTCCTCCAAATTACAAAGTTGACCTCACTCAAAATGCAAGGGTCTCATTTGGCACCAAAGTCACCTCATCGAATTATATAAATTAGCTAGAAGTCTCATTACATGGATCGCCGAATGATTGCATGGTTCACACACTTTATTCTGAGGTTCTTTTATTTTGTTGTATGATCCGCAACACATATTTTGTGGCATGCGTATAATATTCTTACTCAACCATGTATCTCTGTGACATCATGGTTCAATACACTTTGGCTTGTTTTTTATTTCTATGACTCGCTTTGCTCGTACCTTGTAGTTATTTCGATGACTCATGGGTTGACTCATTGTCTATTCTCTTTGCATCACATCCTTGTTGACATGACATGGCATCTTATTGGTAGCATGGCACCACATCCTTGTTGACATCGCATGGCATGATATGGCATCGCATTGGTAGGATGGCACCATATCCTTGTTGACATCGCATGGCATGATATGGCATCGCATTGGTAGCATGGCACCATATCCTTGTTGACATCGCATAGCATGGCATGGCATGGCATCACATTGGTAGCATGGCACCACATCCTTGTTGACTTCTCATGGCAAGGCAACGCATACATAAACAAAGGCATCACATACATTTCTAGAGGCATCACATACATAAATAAGGGCATCATATTTTTTCAGAGGTATCACATATAAGACCAGAGGTATCACATTCATAAACAAAGGAATCATTACACATCATAGTGGCATTGTGATTCTATATATTCCGCACTTTGACATATGTGCTTGCATTGTGATAGGACGGTGGCTATATTCATCACAAGACTATTATTTACCGTATAAAGTGCCCTAGAATATGCTGGACATTGTCTTGGATAGTGACTGGAATATCTTATACAGTGACTAAAATATATATGACATTGACTTAGACTTGGACTATGATTTGATCTTAATCCATATAATAGTGAGGAGACTTGATCATGATCTTGACCTAGACGCTCACACATATTTGTATATGACATGACAAGAACCTTCATATGACAGTGACCATAAATAATGCATATCATTGAACTTGATGATGACTTACTCTTGATGATAGTAACAACATTTGATGTGGCAAGACGATGACATTTATTATGACAGTGATCTTATGATAGAAACTTTGATACATGATAGTGATCTATATACATGATCATGACAATAACAGTATGACTTGGTAGTGACCTAATGTGATAATCATCTTGTTCTTATATTCATATGCTATAGTGACCTACCTCCATAATGGCAGTGACCTTGCTTATGATTTAGTGTTGACAGTGTTGCTCTGTTGATTGTGATAGTGCTTCTATGACAAATATGGCTGATATGATAACAACTCTTTTGGATTAGCTTTGCTCAATTCACAAACAAAGTTGTGAACTGACTCTCGTTAGCCCTAGGAGGCCTGATGTGTTTGATGATGATGTCTCATGATCATTGTACTTTGTATCTTAGCTGGACAATTGATGAATATCTAATAGAAGAAGAATTTGGATGGGTATTCCCCCTTGTGGGGTTTTGCTCTGGTCTCTTACCAAGGGGGTTTTGCTCCGGTCTCTTACCAAAATCCTGGTGCCCCTTTTGTGCATGCTTTTCTTCTATTGTTCTTTTATGTTCCACTGCAATGTTGATGTTATTGTTCTTTCTAAGTAGTTGCTAATAATGTTAAGATGTTATTGGGTGAATGTGATATGTATATAATGATGCAATTATGTACAACAAAGAACAATCTAGCCCTATGAAAAATTAACATGGCATGAAAATGAATATTTCCTTGCGCACTTGCGGTTTCCTATTTCCTTGCGCACAAGCCTTCTAAATCATTGCACGCAAACTCCTCAATTTTGCGCACTCCACACACAAAGAATTGATCTCTCAAGAATAATCGATCTTGTGCATTCATCTCTCTTTATAAATAGAATTCGAGCATGTAAGGAGGCCTAGTCTTTAGTTGCGTTTGTGAGTTAACTGAGAGTTTAACTTGTTCTCTCTCCAATCAACATTGAAGACTTAACTCATTCTAATTGAACTTGTAACTACCACTTTGTCCTTTAGTCAAACTGAAGAAGACTCCACGTAATGAAGCTCCAATAATACACATGCAACCTTGATAACAATTGCAGTAAATTGGAAATCAACTCATCGAAATTGAAGTCTATCTCATGAATTGACATCCATGCTAGAGAGACAAATCTTGGCCTTCACTGGCTAAGGCACTGTTACCACTCAGACTCGCAGAGGTCCTAGGAGGGAATCCTAAAGGGACAAGTGCTAGGTCAAGGGAAACAATGGAGCAATAGCCCACTGTCACCTCAGGTAAAGCTCCATACTCTTTACAGACTTTCACCAACGGGAGGAGACTGGTATGATAAGGATCACAAAGATGCATAGATCAAATATAGGATGAAGGGTGATTCTAGAAACCTATTCACAAGAGAGGCTCAAGATTGTGGCTTGATTGTCTTGGAAGACAAGATGGAAGGTTCTCTAGGAAAGGCTTGGGGAGAGTTTTGAGGGTTAGGTTTTGAGTATGTGTCTTATAAAGGAGATACTTAAGCCCTGGAATTCTTGTGGAAACTTGGTTTCCATGTGATCTTTGAAGAATTAACCTTGATAGTGCATGGGACCACACGGGACCAGGTGGACTCGAGGTTAGGTCAAGAGGATAGGATTTAACAACCAATGATATACTTGACCTAATTAGGGAGGGGAAAGGGACCATTGAATGAATTTTCAATAAAAGGAAATGCAAGGATCCCAGTGAGGTTTCTAGCCTAAGGGAAACCAAGGGCCAAAATTGGTTATGAAAGCTTGAAAACACACATGGGGACCACGTATGCAAAATATGCTTTATGAGAAATGAAACGGGCATGCCCCCCAGCATCGTGTCTCAATTTGAGGTACATGCCCCCCAAGCTTCAGTCCATTGAAAATGGGTTGAAGGTTGACATAATGATTATGCGCTTGAAATGCACGAGCTCACGTTTCATTATTTTAACGAGGTTGATACATTAGCAAAACTATCCTCGGGAATCCTTGTTTCATTTTTTAGGGAGCTTGACACAAGATCAGGAACTATGCTCCGCCCGAACTTCATCATAATGAACAGGAAGCCGGGGCTTCCAAGAGAGGCACTCCCGATGGGAGGTCAATGTCTCGGAAGTCAGGGCCCAATGCCCCCAGGACACTATGCACGATGGCGACATCGCTGGATATAGGCATGGGAGAGGTGGCCACGTAGTTGATCTGGGGTAAGACAGATGCAACTAGTGGATGAGAACCAAGAGGGAAGGGCAATTGTGCCGGAGGGGCTTGTGGACGAACGAACGATAATTGATCCATTGTCACTATTCTTCCATCGTGTGGAAAGCAAACCACAC